>VMDO01004319.1:0-127282 GCA_007922755.1 Pedetes capensis | reverse complement strand
TGGTAGTTCTATTTTTAGAGAAAACTAGAAACTCTTGAAGAAATAGTTAACTTTTTATTCTGATACTCATATCAGTGGTAGTGATAAAGCCATGGGATTAGTTCTTGAGATCTTAGTGGTGTATATCCACTATGTTGTTATTAGGTGCCATTGAGTTGGCTCCGACTCATAATGACCCTTTGTAAACAGAATGAAATTTTACCCAGCACTGCCATATACACATGATCTTTTTAATGTTTGAGCCCATGATTGCAGCCATTGTGTTTCTTCGCATTTTGAGTCATGCCACATCAGCAACTGGAGGTCTTGGGGACTTTACTCCATTCCCATCATTAAGGTTGACTCTACTTTGAGGAGGCAACTCTTCCCCAGTTGTCTTTTGAATGTCTTCCAACCTGGGGGTCTCACTTTTTGGCATTATATTTGACAGTGCTTCTCTGATATTTATAGGGTTTTCCATGGCTAATTGTTTTGGGAGTGGCCTGCTGGGGCCTTCTCTTTAGTCTAGAAGTTTAGCTGAAACCTGTCCACCATGGGTGGCCTTGCTGGTATCTGAAATACTGGTGGCATAGTTTTCAGCATCACAGTAACATGCAAGCCCCCACAGCACAAGCTGATGGACATGTGGGGGCTGTCTACTATAGTATGTGGTACACAAATTGTTTTGGGAGTGATTAATTACTGGAGTAGGTTGAGTTTTTGTTTTTTATTTTTCCTTGAAGTTTGATTTAGGAGAAAAAAGTAGATATTCCCTGAGTATGTACTGCACTGGAGATAAAAAAACAATCTAGGAGTATGCAGGGTGAGTAAAATGAGTTGACTACATCCAAGAAATGAAAAATATATGTGAGATTAGGAGAATGTTATAAACCAGACGCTGTGGTGCATACGTGTAATCCCAGCAATTTGGGAGGCTGAAGTAGGAAAATCTTGAGTTTGAGGCCAGAGGCAGACTAAAAAGCTTAGTGTGACTCTTTCTCAAAATAAAAAAGGGGAGCTGGGCACAGTGGGACAGGCCTGTAATCTCAGTGGCTCAGGAGGCGGAGGCAGGAGGATCGCAAGTTGGAGACCAGAGGCAGTCTGTGTAACTTAGTGAGACCCTGTCTCAAAAAGGGAAAAAAATGGGCTGAGGGTGC
The DNA here is from genome assembly GCA_007922755.1 of Pedetes capensis. Classification (NCBI taxonomy): domain Eukaryota; kingdom Metazoa; phylum Chordata; class Mammalia; order Rodentia; family Pedetidae; genus Pedetes; species Pedetes capensis. The sequence continues at coordinate 126,146 of VMDO01004319.1, read as the reverse complement.
AGCTCAGTGGTCCAGCACTTGCAAAGCATGCAAGTGCGAGGCCCTCGGTTCAACCCCTAGTACCGCCAAAAAAAAAAAAAAAAAAAAAAAAAAAAAAAAAAGAAGAAGAAGAAGAAGAAGAAGAAGAAGAAGAAGAAGAAGAAGAAGATTATAAAATCTTTGAACCTGGGGTGAGTGGAGTAGTAATAGAGTAAAAAGGTAGAGAAGTAGGACTTTTAGATTCAGATATTAGAATTTAGGTTAATATGTGTGAAATTGCTTAAGGGATTTAGGAATGAATGAGCTGTTTAGCTCTTTGTACATCTAGGAAAGGACAGAGACTTTTTCTTGTAATTTTTGAGAGAACAGCTGGTGGAAGATGCAAGTAAAGGACCACCTTTAAGATGTTTTACCAAAGGCATTTATTGAAAGATACTGGAATGGGAATGATAGATTGGATACTATGTATATATGTTAATACTGTGTTTTGAAAATGGTGTGTAGGACTCCAGGGTTTGGGGAAAAGAGGAAACTTTGGAAGGAAAGACATAGGGGGCTGTGTTGTGTACCAATGGAGTGAGACAGAGTGTATTGAGAGGGATTCTGGCAAAAAGAAGGCAACTGACTTTTTTGTGAACATACTGCATGTTAGATACTGCCATAAAGGCTTTATATTTAATCCTAACAAAAGGTGTGAAATGCAGATATTTTCTATGTTATACATGAAGAGACAAAGGCACAAAATGGTTATATTGCCTATGATCATATAGCCCTTTTAGTAGTAGATAACTATGGATCATAACAAATTATGGATAACATTGTGAAGAACAGGAATACCAGAACATTTATTTGTACTCATAAGGAATCTGTACATGGACCAAGAGGTGGTCATTTGAACAGAACAAGGAAACACTGCCTGGTTTAAAGTGAACAAAGGTATGCATTAGGGCTGTATTCTTTCACCATACCTCTTCAATCTTTATGCTGAGCAAATAATCCGAGAAACTGGACTTTATGAAGAAGAACGAGGCATCAGATTGGAGGAAGACTCATTAACAACCTGTGTTATGCAGATGGCACAACTCTGCTTGCTGAAGGTGAAGAGGATTTGAAACATTTACTGATGAAGATCAAAGAACACAGCCTTCACTATGAATTGCATCTCAACATCAGCAAAACAAAAATCCTTATGACTGAGTCAGTATGCAACTTCATGATAAATGGAGAAATGATTGACTTTGTCCAAGACTTTGCTTTACTGCTTCTATAATCAACACCTGTGGAAGCAGCAGTCAAGAAATCAAAAGACACATTGTACTAGGAAAAGCTGTTGCAAAAGACCTCTTTAAAGTGCTGAAAAGTGAAGATACCATGTTGAAGACGAAGATGCACCTGATTCATGCCATGGTATTTCCACTTGCATTATACACTTGTGAAAGCTGGACAGTGAATAAGGGAGGCAGGAGAAGAATTGATGCTTTTGAATTATGGTGGAGACGAATATTGAATGTACCATGGACTGCAAAAAGAACCAACAGATCCATCCTAGAAGTGTAACCAGAGTGCTCCTGAGCCACTGGGATTACAGCCATGCCCCACTGTGCCCAGCTCCCCTTTTTTATTTTGAGACAGTCACACTAAGCTTTTTAGTCTGCCTCTGGCCTCAAACTCGAGATTTTCCTACTTCAGCCTCCCAAATTGCTGGGATTACACATATGCAACACGGTGTCCGGCTATAAGCAAGGACGGTTAAACTGCATCTTAAGTCTTTTGGACATGTAGTCAGGAGGGGCCAGTCCTTGAAGGACATCATATTTGGGAGAGTGGCAGGTCACCAAAAAAAATGGAGACCTTCAACTAGATAGACTGACACAGTGGCTGCAACAATGAGGTTAAACATAAAAAAAGATCATTTTGACTGGCACAGATTCAGAAAGTGTTTCGTTCTGTTGTACATAGGGCTACTATGAGTTGGATCTGACTTGTTGGCACCTAACAACAACAACAAGTAGTAGATCAGGTGTTTGAAAGTAGATTTGTCTGAATCCGGAGTCAATTGTTTTCAATGTGGAGTGGAGAGGAGTTGAAACAATTAGTGGACTTCCATATGGAGGAACTGCCAATGTTTTCTCAGTCCTCCTCCTCAGACTAAGTGCAACATAGTGTAAGTATAAGTGTAGTAAAAGTGTAAGTGCATGTAATAAGGGTAGGCTGGTTCATAAACATTCTGGTTTTACTACATTTTACCTGTGTAACCTTGAATATATCTCTTAATGTTTGTGAGCTTTATTTGGCATTTTCATATATACTATTGGGTTAGTGATACAAACCTCTTAACAGTTATTTGGAAATTTATTAATTTATGTATTTATTTATTGTGGTACTTGAGAGTTGAACCCAGAGCTTTGCACATACTTTGCAAGTACTCTACCACTGAACTGCACCCTCAGACCCTTTTTTATTTTTTATTTTGAGACAGGGTTTAGCTAAGTTACACAGGTTGCCTCTGGCCTGGAACTTGCCATCCTCTGCCTCTGCCTCCCAAATTGGTGGCATTGCAGGCATGTGCCATAGAGCCCAGCTTTTTTTGGAAATTTACGTGAAATAATGTGCAAAGCTTTAACACATGATGACTTTCACTTTTCTTCCTTTAGGATGTGTGGGTTTTAATATTTAATGTTATATAGGTCCTTTAGAGTAGAATTTGATCAGATCTTCTTTCTGTCTAAGAAGGTTATGTTTTCTTATATTAGAAGGACCTATATAAACTAAAACAATCTGCCCAAACAATCATCTCTTCCCTCTCACCTAAATAAGAATTGTTTGAAATATCAACCTCTATCCCTCCTCTCTCTCCCTGTCTGGATTCCTTGGGACTGACATCACAGACATGGAGGAGTCTCTGACCTTTGAAAATTGTTGATAGTCTTAAATGTTGTGATTTTTCCGTTGAGGTTGGGGGTTGAACCCAGGCCCTCACACACACTTTGCAAGTGCTCTACCACTGGGCTGTATTCCCAGCCCATTTTTAAATTTTTTTATTCTGAGACAGAGTCTTCATTAAATTGTGCAGGTTGCCTCTGGCTTCAAATTTGTAATCCTCCTGCCTCAGCCTCCTAAATTGCTGGGATTACAGGTATGCACCACCACACTTGGCTTCTATAGAATTTTGAGAGGACTTAGAGAGGACTCAGAGGCACCTTTAATGATTGGTGGAGGCAGAACAGTGGGTATAGAGTGAGAATGTGGAAATTTTGGGGGATGTTGTAGATGAGAGAATATAGGGTCAGTAGTTTCTCAGGCATTTTAAGAGGTCTGTTATCTGCCATTAAATACTATGTAGCTGGGCACACAGTACATGCAGACTGATTTATATAGTATTAGTCTGAGCTAAACAATGTTTAGGAAGAGAAAGCTGTTACAAATAAAATCATATAACAATCTTCAGCAGATGTTTTTGAGATGTACTATTGCTTTAGACTTGCCAGTGTACAATACTGGTGAGTGTGTCTGTAGTTGGGTATTATCATATATACTTGAATCTAGTCTGAACCCTTTTAACAGTTTTAGAGGGCTAAAAAAAAAAAAAAATCAGATGTGGATTAGAATCCAGTCTGCACACAATTCTAATCTGCATCTGATTTTGTAGACCCCTAAAACTGTTGAAAGAGTGCCCATTAGCTTCAAGATTATCGTATACAAATATACTTGAGTTTACTTGAATTAAAAATTGAGTACTTGGTAGGTGCTTGGATACTAGGGATACAGGATGAATAAGGCAAGACTTTTGCCCTCAAATTGATCCTGGTTTTGAGGGGAGACAAACACAAATTCCATGTACTATGATAAAATTATGGTAGAGGTGCAGTACAGAGCACAGTGGGGCACCAAGGAGAAAATGGACCTTTTAACTTGAGAAGCCAGAGAAGGTTTTACAAATGAGGTAGCACTCAAGTTAATCTTAAAGAAGAGATAAGAACTCACTAGACCAGGAGTCATTTCAAGCAGAAGAAACAATATGTACAAAAGGACTAAAATTTGTAGTGTATTATATACTTGGGGAACTATGAGTACATGGAGGGGAATCATGGGAGGTAGAACCAGGTCACTAAGGGCCTTGTTTGTGTTATCTAGAAATTTGGATGTTAAGCTTTAATCATTGAAGACACACTGAAAAATTTAGAGTAATGCATATGATACTATCATACTTACATTTTAAGCTCTTCATTGGCCTTGGAGAGGCTAATCAATGATTGGAGAGAGAAAGAAGGAGAAGTTAGGAAGCTATTTTCTGGGCCCAGGTTATAAAAACTTGAGATAGAATAAAAGAGATGCAGGCTGTGGAAGGCACTGGATGGATCTGAGAGACTTTTTTTTTTTTTTTTTTTTTGCAGTACTGGGGGTTGAACCCAGGGTCTCACGCCTACATGCTCTGCAAGTGCTGGACCACTGAGCTGTGCCCTCAGCCCTTTTTTTTTTTTTTTTTTTTTTTTTAGTTTATTTGAGACAGGGTCTCACTAAGTTACGCAGACTGCCTCTGGTCTCGAATTTGCGATCCTCCTGCCTCCGCCTCCCAAGCCGCTGGGATTATAGGTGTGTGCCATCGCGCCCGGCTGATCTGAGAGACTTTTAAAGGTAAATTTAGTAAAATTTTGTAAGAGATTATTTGGGATCATAAGGCAAGAGAGAAAAATATGGCGTGGTTCCAGACTTCTGGCTTGAGTGCTTGCAATGATGTACCATTTCCTGGAATAGGCAGTACTGGAAGAGTAATAGTTGGTAAGGGTGGAGGACAGAGATGAAAGAATGAACTCATATTTTTATGTATTGAGTTTGAAGTGCCTGTGGGCTTTTAAGGTGAGGTGGAAAGAGTTTGAAACTTCAGATACTTTTGGAGTCATCAGCATTTGGATGCTCTGCAGCATGAAATTTCTCATGGTGAATATACAAAATGGCAAAATGGAGGGCCTGAGGCTAGAACTGTGAGTGTGCTAACCTTTAGTGTGGGCACAGAAAGAGGAATCCACAAAAATGACCTAGGAGGCTACAAAGAGATGAGCAATGAGGAGGATTGTGATGATCTAATCTGTAAACCAGTGTCATTCTCTTTCTGTAGAAGCCCATTTTAGTAGATTGAGTACTGAACATAGATTGAAAAAGTAGCATCAGTGAATTAGCCTATTTTAGAGTTTTGTAGGGAAAGGAGGATAGAAACCAGCAAGTAGGGCAAGGGAAGAAACCTCAAGGAACTCCTTTTGCTTTATTTTTGTGTTTTTTTTTTTTTTTTTTTCCCTGTAAAGTAGGAGGCAAGGTCATTTGCCAGGAATAATTGAGATGGCTTCTTCTTGGATAGGAAGCTCAGGAGAATGGTAAAGATGTGGTATCCCACATCAGTAGCTAAGAAGACTGGTTGGGATAACAAAGCCATCAAATGACGGTAGGTTTTTATGAAAGGAAGGAGACTAAATACCATTTATTTGTAGTCATATTGCTCTGCAAGATTATGTGATTTTGCTTTGCTCCGTATCCCCATTGAGTGACGGAGAAGTTGAATGGAGGATCCACCCAGGCTGATTAGATGAAATGGAAGGATAAAGGAACTGGATATTTACAGCAAAGGAAATTAAATGATCGATCACTTTCAGTTAGGCAAAAAGGGACAAAGTAGAATTCTTCTCCCCAATATTTCTTTATTTTTTCTTTTCTTTTCTTTTTTTTTCCTCGGTTCTTTTTTTTTCTTTTTGGTACTAAGGATCGAACCCTGGGTTTCGCACCTGCTAGGCAAGTGCTCTACCACTGAGCTAAATCTCCAGCCCCCAACATTTCTTTATTATAATTGCTTATGAAATTGCATGATTGTTTTTCTTTCTATATTAGAAGCTTTGTAAGGAGGATGGGAATTGTGTCTGGGTCACTGTTTTTTTATATATATATATATATACTTTTTATTTATTTATTTTTATTGGGAATTTTTAATGTACACCTTAATGTGATTCATTCTGACATACTTTTCATAGTGGCATTTCCATATATGCATTTTGATGTACATTATTCATATAGGTGCCCCCTTACCCTCTTGCATGCTTCCCCCCCACCCTCCCCATCTAAGTCTTCTCTATCATTTACTTGGTAATATTTTTCTATATGTCCTTGGGTTCCAGTTCTGTTTAAGATAAAGTTTTCCTGTAGTGAACTTTGTTTTTATTTTGTCAGAACAATTGCATGCATTTTCTAGATCATTTATATTGACACCATTCTTAGCTTTTTTCTTTTTTCATTTTATTTTGATCCGACCTTTGAATAGGATTTTTCCTTCTTATAATTTTGATTCAGCTCCCACATATGAATGAGAACATGTGGTGTTTCTCTTTCTGAGCTTGTGTTCATTCACTTAAAATAATTTTCTCTAATTCCATCCATTTTGCTGCAAATGATCTTATTTCATTTTTCTTTTCTTTCTTTCTTTTTTTTTTTTTTTTTGCGGTACTAGGGGTTGAACCCAGGGCCTGCACCACGGAGCCACACCCCCAGCCCATTTCGTAGATTTTATTATTCCCTGAGACAGGGTCTCGCTAAGTTACACTGACTGCCTCTGGTCTCGAACTTGCGATCCTCCTGCCTCTGCCTCCCCAGCCGCTGGGATTATAGGCGTGTGCCACCACGCCTGGCTTATTTCATTTTTCTTGATTGCTGAGTAGTATTCGATTGTGTATATGTACCATAGTTTTTTTATCCATTCTTCTGTTGAAGGACACTTTGGTTGATTCCATATCCTTGCTATTGTGAAAAGTGCAGCATTGAACATGGAGATGCAGGTGTCTCGGTGGTATGATGACCCATCTTCCTTTGGGTAAATTCCCTGTAGTGTTATAGCTGGGTCATACGGTAGATCTATTTTCAGTTTTTTAAGAATCACCATATTGATTTCCACAGTAGTTGGACCAATTTACAGCTCCACCAACAATGTAAGAGTGTTCCTTTTTCGCCGCAACCTTGCCAGCATTTGTTGTTATTTGTTTTATTGATCTTGGCCATTCTTACTGGTGTAAGGTGAAATCCCAGAGTTGTCTTAATTTGCATTTCCCTAATGGCTAGGGATACTGAGCATTTTTTCATGTGTTTCATGGCTTTACGGACCTCTTCATTTGAGAACTGTCTACTCAGTTCCTTTGCCCATTTGTGTATTGGGTTATTTGTTTTTTTGGGAGTTTTTTTCTTGAGTTCTTTATAAATTCTAGTAATTAGACCTTTATCTGATGTATAAAATGTGAAGATTTTCTTCCATTCCGTGGGGGTTTCCATGACTCTGTTAATTGTTTCTTTTGCTGTGCAGAAGCTTTTTAATTTCATGTGATCCCATTTATCTATTCTTGTTGCAATTTCTTGAGCAATTGGAGTCCTATTAAGGAAATACTCTCCTATGCCTATATGATGGAGTGTATTGCCTATCTTGCCTTCTATAAGTTTTAAAGTTTCTGGTATTATGTTGAGATCTTTTATCCATTCTGAGTTAACTCTCGTGTATATTGAGAGATGCGGGTCAGCTTTCATTTTTCTGCATGCGGATGACCATGTTTCCCAGCACCATTTGCTGAAAAGGCTGTCCTTTTTCCAGTTTACTTGCTTTGCTCCTTTGTCAAAAATCAGGTGGCTATAGGTGTGTTGAGGTATATCTGGGTCTTCTATTCTGTTCTAGATGTCTTCGGGCCTATTTTTGTGCCAGTACCAAGCTGTTTTTGCAATCTGGGCCACTGTTGTATATTTAATCTTGAGCCTAGTGCTTGATACACAGTAGATATTTCATTAATATTTGTTGAATTAATGAATAAGATGGTTAAGAGATTGGATGTCTTTGCAGGTTTAGAGTAGAGCGGAAAAGCTGGATAAAGATGAGGTTGTGACAGGGTAAGCTGTTGGAGTTTAACATTTTAAGGTGAAATGATTTCAGGAAATGGCACTAAGTCTGTGTTGTTGCAATGGAAATGGAGGTCTTTACAGAGATGATAAACTCTAAGGCAAACATGTGTAATGGATTGTACAGATGGGCCTTGCAATCGCTCAGGAAGATGGTAGCATTTGAAGTGAGGAAAAGTTTTTAATCAATATGATAGATGCAGCCCTCTCTGTGGTGGAAAAAAGAAAAAGAGTAAGCATCAGTGCAATTCCTGGAATAGATAAAGCATTAGTCCCTTCAGAGACAGTAGGGTGCAGTGGAAAGATTTTGATTTTAGACTTTGAGCCACCCATCTGACTTTTCAATCGTTTTTTGTTTCTCTGTTTGTAAATTGGGAATAATGAGGCCAGCTGCAAGAATTTTAATGTTGAATAAGACAGTGAGTGTTTTGAAAGAGCTTAAGTAATATTAACTTATTAGTTCTTATTCTTATTTGCTGTAATTACTTCAAGAGCGTGTAGAAAGAGGGACAAGAGGCAAAGACAGCAGAAGTGAATTTTGAAGAAGGTACTTCATTTGTTCAGCATGTTGAGTTTATACTATAGGGTCAGCACAAACATTTATGAATAAATACAGGTATAAACAAGTACTGACATAAGTAAGGATTTTAACAAAATTAAAGGTTACTCCCTGGCTCCTGATTCATTTGATGTTGATCTGTAGTGTTTATATAAAGAAGTGCTTTATCTAATTACTTCCCATGAAAAGTCTATCATGCATAGGAGCTGATTTTATTGTTCTGGAGAATGGAATAAAGACCATTATGTGCAAGTTATAGTGTGGGGGGCTCTGGTGATAGCTTTGGTTTTTGTTTTAGAAAAATGTTAACAGTTTGAGCTGTCCAACAATAAAATGGGCATCATGGCAAAGCAATGAATTCCCTGTTAGAGCTTGTATTCAAGTAGATACTGGATAATTTACCGGACAGAGATATAAAAGAATTCTTGCATGGAGGCAAGCATTGGATTAAATAATTGCTTTGATTTTTTTTCTTTTTCAAGAGAGGGTCTTGCTGTGCAGCTCAGGCTGGCCTGGCAGCCGTTATGTAGACAGGCTGGCCTCTAACTTACCTCATTTCTCCTGGCTCAACCTCCCAAGTGCCAGGATTATAGACGTGTGCCACCACACTTTGCTAGATTAAATAATGGCCTTTCCTTTTGGAAGATTGGAGAGGTTTGACTCTATTTGGGATCTGTCTGTATGCTAATAAACATTTGAGGGCTTCCTCTGTTTTATTTGAAAGGTTAAAAGCCAGTTTTGTTTTGCTGTTGGGACTTTTTCCTTTCTATGTGCTGAGACAGAGCCAAAGACTATGAGACTTATTCATTTACTTTGATATCTCCATTTGGAATTTGAGAAGCTTAAGCCAGGTATTGGTGGTGACCTAACAAAAGCTGCTGTCCTCACCTGTTGGGAGTGGTTAGGGCAGAGTCTTTAGTATGCACTTGGAGACATTAAATATAAGAACATGCTGCCAAGAAGTTTGGTTTAGTGCTTGAAATTTTTGCTGAAGAGCAAGTCTTTCTAGATGTCACATCTCTTAAGTTATTTTTAAAAATGTTCTTTGAAAAGAATGACCTGTCAACTATGTTAACATGTGAAATCTATGATGCCATGGTACTGATGATTTTAATTTGGTTTTCTTGGGAGCCTGTGGCTGGAAAATTATCTAAATGCCTGTGGCTTATGGCTTAGTCAAGTCTTCTCCTTTCTACTGAGTACTTTTTTTTTTTTTTTTTTTTTTTTTTGGTGGTACTAGGGGTTGAACCCAGGGCCTCATGTATGCTTTGCAGGTGTTGTACCACTGAACTGCACCCCTAGCCCATTTTTTACTTTTTATTTTGAGACAGGATCTTGGTAAGGTGGGCAGGTTGCCTCTTGCCTTGAATTTGCAATCCTGCTTTCACCTTCCAAGTTGCTGAGATTACATAGCCTATGCCACCACACCTGGTTACTGAGCACCTTTTTGCAATTGCTGTTTGTGTGCTTACTGTATCTTTCCCACATTCTTTCATAAAGTTATCAAAGTGGCTTTAGTGTTGTTGTTTTTTTTCTTTTGAGAGAAGATTGAAATTTATTTTGTAGCTGTGCTCTTCGTTTTGGGTTATTTATATGTTTATGTTATTTGGGCTGTTACCATCTCCTGTAATCAAAAACAATGAATAAAATGGGCTTTGCGGAAGGAATTCTTCTCTGTATTAGGGAGGGAAAAGTTTTCATTCACCTATAAATTCTGAAGGAATGTAAATTCTTTCTTCTTTCCTCCTCCTCCTATTTCTTCTCCTTTTTTTTTTTTTTTTTTTTTTTTTTTTTTTTTTTTTTTTTTTTTTTTTTTTTTTTTTTTTTTTTTTTTTTTTTTTTTTTTTTTTTTCTGAGATGGGTTCTCATTTTGTATCCCAGGCTAACCTCAAACTCACAATCCTCCTGTTTCAGCCTCCTGAGTGTACCACCATACCTGGCTTGGAATTTAATTTTTAAGTAAGGAACTGATTTACTTTATAACTTGACATTTTGAATTTGAGGGATCTTAGGCCAAAAGTTCTTTATGTATTTCTAATTCTTTCTAATACTTTCTTATTGTTAGGAACCATCAAGTTGGGTCTGACTCAGAGTAATCCAATGTATAACAGGACAAAATATTCGCCAACCACTGTGCCATGCCTGGCACTATGTCAGTGCTTCTCTGCTATTCATGGGGTTTTCAATGGCTGATTGTTTCAGGAGTGGGCTGCCACATCCTTCTCTATTTTTTTTTTTTTTTTTTTTTGTGTGTGTGTGCTGGGCATCAAACCCAGGGCCTCGAGTATGCAGAGTAGCACTCTGCCAACTGAGCTAGACCCCAACCCCTTCTGATACTTATGGTATTGACACTGAAGTAAATTAGACATTGGTAAAAATACCTAAAATGAAAGAGAATATAAAGATCACAGCTAATGAAGCTGTGTTTTTGTTTTGTTTTGGTTTTATTTATTTATTTTATTCTCTTTTTTTTTTTTTTTTTTTTGTGGCAGTCCTGGGGAGTTAAACCCAGAGCCATGCACATACACATGCTAGGCAAGTATTCCACACCTGATCCGCACCACTCTTTTTTGATGTTTTTATTCTGTGACAGGGTCTCCCTAAATTGATCAGACTCCCTCTGGCCTTGAACTTGTGATCCTCTTGCCTCACCTGCCTGAGTTGCTAGGGTTACAGGCATGCACGATGGTACTGGCTAAGAAGTTCATTTTTTAAACTTGGAAAGGACTTTGTTGTTGTTGTTAGGTGCTGTCGAGTCGCTATCCGACTCATAGCAACCCTACATACAACAGGTGAAACACTATTGTCAGTGCTTCCCTGCTATTCGTAGGGTTTTCAATGGTGGATTGATTTTTGGGAGTGAGTTGCTGGGTCCTTCTCCCAAGCCTATAGCATCTGGTGTTCCCAGGTGGTCTCCTATCCAAGTGCTAACCAGGTCTGACCCTGCTTAGCTTCTGAGATCTGATGGGATCTGATGCTACAGTGCTATAGCTGCAGGCCAGTATCATGATAGACCTTTAGAAATGGAGATGTAAAATGAAATACCCTAGAATTTCTTTCTTTTTTCTTTTTTATGCGGTACTGGGGGTTGAACCCAGGGCCTCAGGCTTGCATGCTTTGCAAGTGCTGTACCACTGAGCTGTCCCCAGCCCATTTTTTTACTTTTGTGAGACAGGGTCTCACTAAATTATGCAGACTGCCTCTGGTCTCGAACTTGCAACCTTCCTGCCTTTGGCGTCCCCAGCCGCTGGGATTATAGGCCTGAGACACCATGCCTGCCTGGGGAATACCGTAGAATTTCTGATATGCTAAGCCTCAGATTTGTTGCTTTGGTGATGACTTATGTGGAGGTTCACTTAGTCATTTAATTATTTTCTCACCAGGCATTTATTGACTGTCTGTTGTATTGTAGATGCAATGCTGAATATTGAGGCTATAGATAAGAATAAATCAATCACTGCACTCATGTATCTCTTGTAGTACTAGGATACTACAAGTAAGAATACTTCCTTTTTTGCCTTTTCTCTCAAAAAAATCCAATGTTATTAAGTTAGTGACCTACTATTTTTATAATCTACAAATGTTTATTACTGTTTGCCTTAATATGACTAGGGAATGTAAAAAAATCAGAATCTGATCATGCCACTAAATAAACTCCATCCTTGCCATGAGAGAGGCATGAATAAAAAGTATCTGGGACTCATCCTTCGACTTTAGGATTTTAGGAGGGAATGTTTTTGAACGGTCACTTGAGTCACCTGTTGTTTTCAAGAATTCCGTTTTTGGCCTTCCCCAAAAGATGGGATTGATGGGCATAGTAGGACATGTGGGTACCTGAATACTTTGTGAATGAATGCTTTTCTACAGAACACTATAAACCTGGCAGAATTTGGTCAGAGATTGTTCTTTACTGTGTTATTGCTTTATTAGTTGGGACCGTTAATGTGAGAGGAATGTTAGATTGGTGCCAGGCTGTCAGGTCAGGGACAGTTTCTGCTAAAGTCAGGTCTGAAAGGTGAGATCTTTTTCAGGTAAACTTACCTGGCAATTATTTGTCCTAGGCAGAGAATGTGTCTTTTGGAGTGGGCATGTTTCCTGGGCTCATACAGTAAGCAAAGATTGACTTTTGTTATGAACCTTTGGGATCCCCACTCTTATTTTTGGAATAGTTTAATTGTTTTATTTTGAGTAGTTTTAGCAACCAGCTTACTTCTCCTATTTCCTTTGTTAGCCAGCCCAAAATTAGGCAGTGCATAGTAATTCATTCATTCAGTAAATATTTCCTGAAGGCCTGTGTGCCAAGCACTGTGCCAAGTGATTCATTCTGGAATACACTATTAGTAAACAAGACTCATAAGTTCTCTACTTTCACAAAACTTATACAACAACAACAACAGATAGCAGATGATTAAAATTATTTTGGAGGGGTGAATGCAGTGGCTCATGCTTGTATAACAATCCCAGCAACTCAAGAGGTGGAGGCAGGAGGATTGCAACTTTGAGGCCAGAGGCAGCCTGAGTAACTTATCAAGACTCTGTCTCAAGATAAAAAATTAAGAAAGGGGGTTGTAGGTGCAGCTCAGTAGTAGAGCACTTGCAAAGTATGCGCAAGGGCTTGTGTTCAGTGCTCTAGAGTTGGGTCTGACTCATAGCAACCCTATGTACAACAGAACAAAACACTCGCAGACACTGTGTACTCCCAGGCACTATGGTCAATGTTTCTCTGCTATTCATAGGATTTTCAATGGGGATTGTTTCAGGAGTAGATTGCCAGGTCCTTCTCCCTAGCTTGCAGCACCTGGTATTCCTAGGCAGTTTCCCATCTAAGGACTAGCCAGGCTGACCCTGCTCAGCTTCTGAGATCAGGCAGGATAGAATGCCAGAGTGCTATGGCTGTAGACATTCAACACGCTAGTACCATAAATAAATAAATATTCATAATATTTCAAATTCCAGGAAGGAAATGAACCAGATGCAATTTTAGAGAACATTTCAGGGGGGGGGAGTTCTAAGGGTTTTGTTTGTTTGATTGTGGTTTTCCTTTTTCTTTTCTGATGTGGGGGGGGGTCTTGCTTTGTAACCCAAGTTGGTCTTGAACTCAAGATCCTCCTGCCTTTCCCTTCTCAGTACTGGGATTACAGGCAACAGGTGAGGAGTTCTTTAGGGTAGTAGTCTGCTTCCTTACTTTAGTTTGGATAAACAAACTCATGGAAGAAATGTAACACTCTCAAAAAGAAGAGGGAAAAGCATTATTCAGAGTGGTTTGTGGTTAAGTTAGGAGCTAAGACATTAATGTCAATGAGGAATTAGGAAATTAAATGCTGAAAGTGGGCTGTGATCATCGTATTCCAGTTAATTTGAATCTTATGCATTTATTTCCTTCTTAGGTAGAGGCCTGTATTTTTATCTATGTCCTGTTCATATCCAGCTGCCTGAAAGTAGTTGATGATCACATGACCTTGGACATGGATGCTGTCCTATCAGATTTTGTCCGTTCCACAGGAGCAGAACCAGGGCTTGCCCGAGATCTCTTGGAAGGTAAGAAGTCATGGGGACTGTTAGAAAAAGAGAAAATAAAATGTGATGTTTATTGTTAAGATGTTTTGGAACATTTAAGGTGATCAAGAAGATACTTTGGATTCTCTCTCTTGAGAAGCCTGCATCCATGTCTTGGATGTGTACTCTTTTTCTTAAGCATCTCTTTTTCTGTCTGAATGCCCATGCTTAAATCTAAAGCTTGTACTTGTCTCTTATCCCTAATTAATAAACTCACTAACTTAGTTTCAAAAAAAGAGAGGATACTTTGTTTATGGTAGGCCCTCCATTTAAGTTATTTCTAATGATTTTCTTTCAGTAAGACCCGCATAATTTTAAAATTCAGAATTCTCTTTTTACTTTGTACTTCCTGTGGTAGCTTTTTCCACTGTCAATTTACGTTTAGGTAATGCAAGGCAAAATTTATATTGGCCCATTAAAAGCATAATTCTGCATCTGTAAGAGTTCCTCTTTATATGTAAATGACTTTTGGATTTTCATATTTGGGATCCTGCATGGTTTTGTTTCTTTCCTTTCCTAGCTTATATGAGTAATTCCATGTTGAGTGAATTAACTTAGTGTTTTTACTTTGTTGGTTTTGTATATTTGTATCGGTACATATAAGTTTGAATATTCTCAATTTTTAGCCCCCAAAGGCTTGGAATCATGTTTGTAGTATTCTTTGTTTAGAGTCATGATTAACAATGCTTTTGGATGATGAAAGTATATAATGACACAAACAGGCAAGACTACAGGGACGGGCAAGTTTTTCGCATACACAGGTAAGTTTTTAGATTGTTAGTCTTTAGTAAGGTATAACAGACTGACTATTGTTTAGCTACCTGTGAGAAGAGCATGAGTTTGGAAACAGAAGATCAGGGTTTAGATTGCAGTTTACTAATTTAGTACACCTTTGCCTTTAACTTGCATTTTCATTTCCTGCTACTTTCTCTTCATACTTTGTATGTTCCAGCCAGGCTTGATTTGTCACTTTTCCCTGATGATGTTAGGTTGTTTACTAAGTGTGCAGTATCCTTTCTTCCATTATTCTCATCTTAAAGATTCAGCTCAAAAGCCTCTTCTTTTATAAAATCTTCCTTAACCGTTCATTATTCCTCATTCTTCTTATAATGTGTCAAATACCTGTATGTGTTCAATAAATGCAAAATACTTGAGATATTTTATTTTCTCAATTACCCCATTATAACTTTAAAAATTGAGTTCATTGAAATAGAATTTGAACCTAGGCAGTTTAGTTTCAGAGTGTGGCTCTTAACAATTATGTTATGAATTATTGCTCACATGCACACACACAAAAATACTCAGAAAAGTTGTGCTGGGTGTGATGGTGCATGCCTGTAATGCCAGCAACTCGGGAGATGGAGGCAGGACGATTGCAAGGTTGAGGCCAGAGGGAGCCTGTGTAACTTAGTGAAACCCTGTCTCAAGATAAAAAATTAAGAAAGGGGGCTTTGGGTGCAGTACAGTGATAGAGCACTTGCAAAATATGCGTGAAGCCCCATGTTTAGCCTCCCTATGCTGTGTGGAAAAAAGAAAAAGAGAGAGAGAATGAGAGAGAGAGAGAGAGAGAGAGAGAGAGAGAGAGAGAGAGAGAGAGAAAGTTATGAGAGTAAAGAGAGGAATGTGATTTAGAAATAAGCCTAGAGTGCAGAAGGGCTTTTGAGGAAGTGATATTTAAGCTGGACCGTGAAAGATGGGTAGGAGTAGCAAGACAAAAGATGTTGAAGAGATTTTTTTTACACAAGAGAAATAGCTTCCATGAGATCCCTGAGGTGAGAGAGAGTTTGGCATGTTAAAGAAACTTATAGTGAGTGAGATAGGAAAAGTGGTGCAAGAGTAGTGGGAACAGGGTTAGATAGGCAGGAAGCAGAATATGAGGAACCTTTGTTTGCCATGGTAAGATATGTAAATTATATCTAAGTTCATTCCAAGTGACAATTGGATTTGAGTTTTTAATAGTAGGATATGGAATAGATTGGAAGATGGCCAGTGGTAAAACCAGTTAAGAATATTGTCATAGTTTAGGTGAGAGATGATGGTGACTTGGACCAAAGTCATAGCAGTAGAGAGAGAAGTGGATGGATTTTAGATTATGATTTAGAAAAGGAGTCAAAGGACCTGATCCTCATATTTTTGTCTCTTATCTTTGTGTTTCTTGGCTTTCTTTTTACAAGTTAACTCCAAAATAGTAACAACAAAGTTAACTCCACTCTGATGTAAAGAACAAATTAGAGAAGAGAAGAGATTAGGAACAGAGTGACTGGTTAGAGAGTTTCCCTCTTAGAAGACCAAACACCAAATGAAGATTGTGAGGACTTGAATTAGGTTAGTGGCATAAAAATAGACAAGAAGGAGTAGACTTGACAGATATTTTAGAGACACAAACAACCTTGAGGATTGATTGGATGATTAGGGAAGAGAAAAAGTGGGATCTGGAGAATAGTGAGCAGCTGAAAATGAAGTTTTAGGGCTTGGAGAGACTGTGATGCCATTATTGATTTAGGGAACATAGGAGGAGGAGGAGAAGCAAGTTTTGGGAGGGAAATGATGAATAGTCAGTTTCAGAAATGTTTGGAGTGTTAAGAGGGACTGATTATAAGCAGTTTTGCAGCCAGTTGGAAATACATATCCAGTTCTCAAGACATATCATTGTTTCAGGAATTCAACATTGATTCATTTATTTAACAAATACTTACTGAGTTCCTGTTATATGCCAGGTACTATTCTAGATGCTTGAGTGAAACAAAATTTCCTACCTTCATGTTATAATATGGTAATTACATAAATTACAAAGTGCTATTATAAGATATTCAGTGCTATGGAAAATGGTAAGGGGAAGGATGAAGTGGATTGCAAATTTTTAATTGGACAGTCAGTGTAGGTCTTATTAAGAATGTGACATTTGAGCAAATACTTGAAACTGATGAGCATTTGTCTTTGTAGTTATATTGGGGGAAGAGCCTTCTAGGCAGTGGGAATAGTCAGTGGAGAGGCCCTAGGGAGAGAGTGGTCTTAGCAAATGTTCTAAGAACAGCAAGAAAGCCAGTGGTGACTTGAGCAGAGTGAGCAAAGGGAATCGAACAAGTGATGAATATAATGGTTTAAAAGTAAAACCATCAAGCATGAGTGATTACTATAGCCTGGAGAATTATAATAACAAGAAGAACAAACAACAGCAATAGTAGTAAATGCATATACTGGGGGTGCCAAAAATATATATCCATTTTAAGAGATGTATTACTTTTTGAAGTTGAATTGAATTATGGTAGCAATGTCTAGTATGATGTTTGCTCAAAAGATGGCGTTAATTAAATCATTGCTAGCATCACCATGCAATAGGCAGGACAGTCAATGAACATGGTGGAAGCACAGTTGTTGTTTGAGGAGTGCAAGATCATTTTGAAGTGGTATTTGAAATTTGAGGATGTTGTGGAAGTACAATGCCAAGGAGGCATGAGTATGCAACAGAACCTCCAACATGCCTAACAATTGTACACATTCGTGGTAAGTTTTAAGACACCTGGTACTCTGTGTGATATGCACAAGGGAAGATCCAGGAGACCTTTCATAGCAACAAGTCCTGCTTACTCTACTATGGTAACCCCTGTGAGCATCTATTGTAATTGTAGAAGTTAAATGTGACTTGTATTGAACTTTTGTTTTCAGTATATAGTGCTACAATTTTAATATAGTTTTTTTCTGTCTTAAAATGTTTATACATTTTCTGGCACCCTCTGTATAATGCTTTTTTATACCAAGCACTGTTCTATGTACTTTCAACTCACTTAATCTTCCTAATAACCCACTGAAGTAGGTCCTATTATTATCATCTGCATTTTCATGAACAAGGAAATTGAAGCACAGAGAAATGGCCAGAAAAGTAAGCTTGTCATAGAAAGCCTCAAATGTAAGGCAGAGGACACTCGTCTTTATTTTGTAGGTAGTGGTGAGCCATTACATAAAAATTTTGATCATGGAACTGAAATGATCAGAACTATGCTTTAGAAAGATGAATCTGAGCTGGATGCAGTAGCTCATATCTGTAATCTCAGTGACTCAGGAGGTGAAAATAGGAGGATCACAAGTTCCAGACCAGACCCAACCTGTGTAACTTGAAGCCCTATCTCAAAAAGTAAAAAAATGGGCTGGGGGTACAGCTCAGTGGTACAGTGCTTTCAAAGTGTACATGACATCCTGGGTTCAACCCCTGGTACCGAAAAAGAAAAAAAAAAAAAGATGAATCTCATGGGGTTCTTCAGAATGAATTGGAGGTGGGACACTAGGTGGTAAGAACTGAATTAAGATGGCAGCAGATAGAGTGACAGAAGTATGAACAATTAAGCAATATGTAATTATTAAATAATTTAGGTGGAAAAAGTAACAGAAAAATCCATTATGACAAAATCTACCATTTAGGGTCATTTCTTCGGTAAATTAATGGTACTTAAATTTGGGAGCAACATAGTTCTCTTTGATAAGCTGACAGTATCTATCAACTCTTTCACTAGAAAAATGCACATACATATGGCTTTGTGTATAATTTCAAGAGGCTTAGGGCATCCTAGAGTACACTGAGGCTGAGAACCTCTTTAGATCTCAGAATTAGGAGACCTGGGCTTGAGTCCTGCTGGGCCCTGGTGTAAACTAGCGGTGACTTTGAGCAAGTCACTTTTCTTCTCTAAGCTTTGGTTCCTTTATCTGTAAAAGGTTTCAGTATTAGGTAACTAGATCTGTAAGGGCCTTTTGGGTCAGAGAGACAAAGTTTCTACCTTCGTGGATTTTACCTAGGAAATGTTGTTGTTGTTGTTAGGTCCCGTCGAGTCGGTATCCGACTCGTAGCGACCCTTATAGGGTTTTCAATGGCTATTTTGGGATTGCCTTGGGAGTGGATTGCCAGGCCCTTCTCCCATTTTTGCAGTGCTGGGAATTGAACTTGGGTCCTCAGAGACTGCAGCACAGAGCTCTACCAACTGAGCTAAATCCCAGCCCTTACCTAGGAAATAGACAATAAATAATAAAGAAAATTGATATTTCAGATTGAACTGTTATGGAAAAAATAAAAGTAGGATAAGGAAAGGAGAATGATTGAAATGTGCATTAGTCTATGTTTACTAGTTTTGATAGGATGGCTAGAGTAGCCAGTCTGCATCTTTCCCAGTTTCTGTCCCCTGACTGTATGTTTTGCATTTTGCTTTGTCTTCTCACAGGGAAGAATTGGGATGTGAGTGCTGCCCTCAATGATTTTGAACAGCTACGTCAGGTCCATGCTGGGAACCTGTCCCCACCCTTTAGTGGAGGGAATAGTGGCTCCAAGACACCTGAAAAAGGGTGTTCTGATAGAGAGTCCACTCGCCCTCCCCGACCCATCTTACAGCGGCAGGATGACATCATTCAAGGTACTCGGCTGAGGGATATTTCGGTACATGGAGTAGGAAGGGCAGGGACTGCTAAATGGAGTCAGAAGTCTAAATGATTCATTGGGGGTGTTTTCATTCTTTTCTCCCCAGCCAAACCCAGATGTTACTTTTTAAATACCTAAAAAATATTTTTAACTAACTTTGGACAACTCTTGATTTATTTTGTGCACCAGCTTTGGCAAATATTGGACTGAGTACAACTACCCAACATTTGAGCTTTTGCCCCCTTATGATTGTTGTTGTTGTTAGGTGCTGTTGAGTTGAGCCTGACTCATAGCGACCCTATGTACAACAGAGTGAAACACCACCCAACACTGTGCTATGCACTCGATCTTTTTTATGTATCTTTTTTAAGGCCATAGTTGCAGACACTGTGTCAATCCATCTAATTGAGGGTCTTTCTTTTTTCATTGACCCACCACTCTCCTAAACATGATGTCTTTCTTCAGGGATTGGTCTCTCCTGACTCCATATCCAAATTACATATGACACAGTCTAACCATCCTTGCTTCCAAGGAGCACTCCAGTTGCACTTCATCTAGAATGGATCTGTTGGTCCTTTTTGCAGTCCACTATATATTCAATATTCATTCCATTACCATAATTCAAACACATCAATTCTTCTACTGTCTCCCTTGTTCATTGTCCACCTTTCACAACCATAAGATGCAACTGAAAAAACCATGGCATGGGTCAGGCATACCTTTGTCTTCAATGTGATCTTTACTTTTCAACACTTTACAGAGGTCTTTTGCAACAGCTCTTCCTAATGTAATGCGTCTTTTGATTTCTTGACTGCTGCTTCCATGGATATTGACTATAGAACCAACTGAAGCAAAATCTTCTACAACCTCAATCTTTTCTCTATTTATCCTGAAGTTGCTTACTGACCCAGTTGTAAGGATTTTTGTTTTGTTGATAATGAGGTGCAATCCATACTGAATGGATGCTGTGTTATTTGATTTTTATCAGTAAATGTTTCAAATCCTCTTCACTTTTAGCAAGCAAAATTTTGTCATCTTCCTAACACAGGTTGTTAATGAGTCTTCCTCTAATCTTCATGCCTCATTCTTCTTCATAAAGTCCAGTTTCTTGGATTATCACAGTATAACCCAAGCAGTGCAAATAAATTATAATACTACACCGAGCAAATTCTGCTCATAATGAAATATCAGCTGGAGAACTGCAAGTGCCATGTATTCAAAGAAGATGATATGATTTGGGGGCACTATCTACATTACTGTTTTCCTCTATAGCATGTTAAGAATTGGCTGTCCTTATAAATTTCTAATAAAAATGAGTATCAAGAAAAGTCATAGTAAATATATAGATATTATTGATGATAGGAAGAAAGTTCCTGTATATGCCATTAATTTTTTTTTTCTATAGTAGAAATCCTTTCTACGTTCTCCAAGATCCCTAATATTATCCAGAGAGATTATTGATGAAATCTAGCCTAAGGAAACCTCAGTTCCCTTATTCTCTCTTTCTTCCACCAAAAACTGACCCAAGTTGCTAAATGAATGAGTCTCTTTCATGTTGGAAAGTGAAAATAGAAGAAGATAGATTCATAAAAAGAGGAAGGTCAGGCAAATTCCAAACCAGGGTAGCAAGAGGAATGTATATTTGGTGCTAATTTAATTGCCCACAAAAAATACCACTCTTTGTGTTTCTCCAGTTATACTTGGTTTGAGAAAAAGAGTTGTGAGGTTCAGTAGCTGGTTAGACTTAGTTTTTCTCTGATTGGAAGCCCTATCAGGAGGTAACTATCACCACTTCAGTAGAGAGTTCTCTGAGTAGGTCATGTATGTTCTAAGGTGACTCCGTTTCTCATTGCAGAAAAACGCCTGTCTAGGGGCATCTCCCACGCCAGCTCCAGCATTGTTTCCCTGGCCCGGTCCCATGTCTCCTCCAATGGCGGGGGTGGGGGGAGCAGTGAGCACCCCCTGGAAATGCCCATCTGTGCCTTCCAGCTTCCAGATCTTACTGTGTACAATGAAGACTTCCGCAGCTTCATAGAGAGAGACCTCATTGAACAGTCCATGCTGGTTGCCTTGGAACAGGCAGGTCAGTGAGCGGTTTCTTCTCCAGTGCTCTTGACTACTCTTCATCCATAGGCAGCCATGCTTCCTGTCTAAGTGTGTCATTTGATTGTAGTCAGGCAGGAGTCAGTAAGATAAGCATGTACTGAGGTAAGTGCTTTTTGAAGTTAGAGAAAGAATACAAATTAGACACTTGACTGTGGAAATTTACTATTTGATAGAAGGGAAAGCAGATATATGTGTAATAGCCTAAGAATCGATACCTGAAAATCAATATATGAGAAAACACAACTAAGTATAATTGGCTCTGGAATACTCTTGCAAACAGAGAGGACCAATGTTGTAGATGATACACTTAAAGTTGTATGTATTCATATGAATGTTTTCCCTCAAATTTAAAACAATTGTGTTTATTTTGAATTATTGTTAAAATTAGTTAATATAATACAGCGAGGCAGCTAGGAGTTCTGGGGAAAGTTCAGGTTTAAAAAAAACTCCTATGGGAGAAAGATTGGAAGTGGGAGCATGGAAAGGGAGCTTTTATTTTTCATTTTGTACACATTTATAATAACCATATGCATCTATTTATATTTTATGTATATATTTTTAAAAGTTAGCAAGTTATCTGGACTAGTGAAATTGTAGGCCTTTTTTTCCTTTCTGTAGACTTTTTTTAGTAGGTCAAGAAAATGTAAGTATCATTCATGAAATATTTTTCTCCTGTAAATAATAGGTCGACTGTTGTGGGATGACTGTTACACAGAGTTGAAACTCATTTTCTTGGGTGTTTTATATACTTTGTCTTCTTGCTTATGTCATTAAAGTCACACCACACATTTGCTAAATGCTGTCATATATGCAGATGATGAAGGATATATGCCCTGAATTATTTTTGTTTTACTGATGATGGATTTATGCTGAGTTTTAATGCTACGGTATTTACTGGTGTCCTGATTAGAGTGAAGGAATCAGGGCGAGACCAAGTAGCTAACACAGTTTCAACCTGAGAAATATTGATATTTTGGGCTAGATAATTCTTTGTCATTACAAGCTGCCTTGTGCATTATATTATACTTAGATGCATCTCTGGCCTCTATCCACTAGATGCCAGTTACACCTCCCCAAAAGTTGTAACAAGCAAACATATCTTCAGATATTGCTTAATGTCCCCACAGGACAAAAATTGTCCTTAGTTAAAACCCATTGTTTTAGTCAGTCATGCTTATCATATTCTGATGAACTAAATATAAGTGAAGAAGATATAATGAGTAAGAGAGGGCATAGTGGTACATGCTTGTAATTCTAGTACTCAGGAGACTGAAGTAGGAGGATCGTGAGTTCAAGGCCAGCTTAGGCTACACAGTAAGACCTTGTCTCAAGAAAGGAAAAAGGAAGAAAAAAAGAAAGAGTAGAGTGATGGTTTTATTCTAGGTAGTCTTCCTAGAGGAAGCTAATCTGTTCATCTCCTTTTCTTCCATCATTGTTTCTGTAGGGCGTTTGAATTGGTGGGTTAGTGTGGACCCCACCTGTCAGAGGCTGCTTCCTTTGGCAACTACTGGAGATGGAAACTGCCTCCTGCATGCAGCCTCTCTTGGTGAGTGCAGAAAACAGCTCTCCATTCCTGTGAAGAAAGAAAGCAGTTAAATCTCATGTGTAGTACTTGATGCAACCATTTTAATCCTAGGCAGAAATGATAGTTCACAGTAAGGTGGTGTATATGTACACACACACGTCTGTGCATGTGTGTGTGTGTTGGCATAGGTGATAAGAGAGAGCCCTACCCTGGTTTTTCAATCTTTAGAGACAGCAGAACACAGGGTTTAATTTGCTTAGGCCCTACTCTGTGAGCTGACCCCCTAGGACTCATGAGTGGCAGTAAATAAGCATTATATAGCTTGCGCGTGCACTCGTGTTCTCTCTCTCTCTCTTTCGCACTCGTGTGCACACGCTCTCTCTCTCTGTCTCACGTGCGCGTGCACACACACAGGGAGAAAGAGAGAGAGAGAAATTGGGGGAGAGAGGGAGAGAGAGAGAGAGAGAGAGAGAGAGAGAGAGAGATTGATTCTGCTTGATAGTTATTCTTTCAGTGAATAAAAAAGATACATTCTAGCTGAGCCCCAGTGGTACATGTCTGTAATCCAAGCAATTTGGGAGGTGGAGGAAAGATTGCGAGTTTGAGGCCAGAGGTAGCCTGTGTAACTTAGTGAGATCCTGTCTCAAGATAAAAAGTTTAAAAGGGATAGAGGTGCAGCTCAGTGGTAGAGTGCTTACAAAACATACATGAGGCCCTGGGTTCAACTCCCTACTACTGCAAAAAATAAAAACAAAACAAAAAAAAGTTCTCAGTATCCCTTTGTGACACTTATTTACTTTAAATTATTAAACCTGTTTACAATTCAATATATGAATTGCTCTAAGCTTTTAAAAAATGTCTCCCTTTCCTAACCATCTCTCAAGCTTTGATGTTGATTGCTGTGTGCCAGACCAGTCTCATCTGTTGCTGCTGTGTTTTAGTTAAACTTGCATCAGATGGGAAGGCTTCCTGTCAGGAGTTTGTGGGATCTGTTATATCCCCCACATTCAAGTTCTCCAAGTCTTTGGACCTCCCAAATAAGAACATCTCTTCTTGATTAAGTTTTTCTCTAATCAGAGAAAATCAGCCAGAGTTTCTTTGAATCTGGGATTTAGCCTGATTTTCTCCATGTCAGGATCTGTGTATCTTAACTAATAAATGAGGGGCTGGAGGTGTAGCTCAGAGGTAGAACTTGTCTAGCTTGTGAAGACCCTGAGTGTGATCCCTAGCACCACAAAACAACACAAAATGATTTAATAAGTGGAGTTGAATCAAAGTAAGGTATCCTATGCCATGCTTTCTTGCCACAGGCATGTGGGGTTTCCATGATCGGGACTTGATGCTGAGGAAAGCTTTGTATGCACTGATGGAGAAGGGAGTCGAGAAGGAAGCATTGAAAAGACGCTGGAGGTGGCAGCAAACACAGCAGAATAAAGAGGTGGGAGAGCTTGGGTGGAAGCACCTTGTTTCTCAAAGTTTCTCAGTGCTGATCAAAAGGAAGTATCTCCTGATACTTAAGATCAGTGTTATTTCCCTTGTAATCCAGCAAATTGTAGAAAATGCAGATAGTGCCATAGGAAAGTCCCTATGGTACAGTCATGAGTGCTAGTGTGAGGAAGCTAAGACCTAATAGAGGAGGTATCCAACATTGTGCCTTTCACCTGATAGATACTCAATAACCTTTAGTGGCAGCGTTTTACAAAATGACGTAAGGGAGGTTTATAGGATTTTTGTATTGTTTTTTTGCTTATAAAAAGACTTGATTAATTTTTAAGGAGTTATGTTTTTAATATGTACAGAAATATAAGTTCTTGAAATTTTGGATGTATGTAACATTTGTTTTTCATATATTCAGTTTTAATTTGATTAAAAATTTAAAAAGCATACTTGTTCAATTGAGTTTGAATGTTACAATTCAGGTATTTGGCAAATATTTAGGCTACTTTTGTATAAGAAAGTAGTGATGGATTATTTGTATGTTCCATCCCTGTATCGTGAGTTAGGCCAACTGTGATTGTTTTCTCAGTTTTGGTTAAAAAAAGCTTTACTGTCTATAATCCCAGTGATTTGGGAGGTGGAGGCAGGAGAATGGCAACTTCAAGGCCAGAGGCAGCCTATGTAAGTTAGCAAGACCTTGTCTCAAAATAAAAAGTAAAACATAGCTGGGAGTACAGCCCAGTGATAGAGTATTTGCAAAGCATGCGTGAGGCTCTGGGTTCAACACCCCAGGACCAAAAAAAAAGAAAGAAAGAAAAGAAAAAGAAAAAAGAAAAAAAAAGTTTTACTAAAACACAAGCCTCATTCATTTCATGTGTATTTATGAATGTAGCTGCTTTCCTTTTCTAACAGCAGAATAGTGACATGGCCTACAGAGCCTGAAATTTTTACTGTCTGCTTCCTGACAGAAAAAGTTGGCTGATCCCTTTAGTAATGACATTATATATTTACATGAAAATAATGGGCTTCCTTATTTTCTTTTCCCCTGGTTCTCTATCTTCCATATTTTTATCTTTTGCTTTTCATATATTTCTGGGATTTTTTTGCCATGTTTTTGACTGGGTATTTCTGGAATTGGATAGGAGATATCTCTTCAGTAGCTTTCATTTTTCTTCCATCTGTCTTCTTCCTTTTCTCCTTTTATTATTCCATCATAACTGGCAATAATATAGAACTAAGAAGGTTTTTTTTGTTTGAGTTATTTAGAATTTTATATCCAAATTTTTAAAATATGTAAGTAAAAGCATGTTATGTTTCTTTTTTTTTTTTTTTTTTTTTTGTGGTTCTGGGGGTTGAACCCAGGGCCTCACACCTGCATGTTCTGCAAGTGTTGGACCACTGAGCTGCACTCTCAGCCCATTTTTTAAACTTTTTTTTTTGAGACAGGGTCTCGCTAAGTTATGCAGACTGCCTCTGGTCTTGAACTTGCGATCCTCCTGCCTCCGCCTCCCCAGCCGCTGGGATTACAGGCATGCACCACCACGCCCGGCTTGCATGTTATGTTTCTTTCTTAAAAACAAAGAATCCAGTTGTTAAAAGTAGGATAATATTAAGATCAGCATCATCTCTTTCTTGATTAGCCATTTCCCCCAAAAGAAATCCACAGGGGCAAGGCCACATAATTGACATTCTTTATTACTACCAAAAGCTGGGCCAGATCTCATGGAAAGCTTCTTTTGCCCTAGCTAGAGCCAGCTTAGAATTTGGAACCTCAAAGCACATCAGTAGTCAGCTTTGCCTACTTGACAACTGAATTTAGGCCATACCTTAATCTTAGATTTGTCTAACCCAGGGACAATAAAGACTAAAGCAGAGAATGCTGGCTATTAAGTAGAAATGATAGCCACAGACAGAATAGGTATGCTCATTTCCAGTTATTTAATCTATTATAGTTATTATTTAAAGACAGGGTTCGATTACAATGATATTTAGCCAGGAGACCCCCGAAATACCCAAGTTCTATCCTGGGTTAGCCTTCCCTTCCCTCCAGTAGAAATATACACATAGAGAATAGAGGCTAGTGAAGGAGCAATCATTTTATTCCTTTTGCTCAGCACAGTGAGAGTTCCACACTGGAATGTATCCTACACAATTGTTTTAGCTTAGACTTGGATGGCATTATGTGAAGAGGATGATGATAGGCAGAGGAGCTTCTTTTGGCTTTCTAGTACCAAACACCAAACTAAATTAGTTTTGATTTCCCTGGTCCTCCTTGTTTTATGTTGAAATTGATGGGAAAGCCTAATATTTTCTTAAATGATAAGGCTAGAAGTATCTGCCACCTAGTGGCTCTGTGTGTTAAAACATTAATCAGACATAGGAAGAGTCAGATCCTCTTGGATATGTATATCAGAGTGACTAGACCACCCATACATAACTTATGCACTGTTCTTTTTATTTTTAATTGAAATAGATCTGTAATAGCATTTTATAAATTGAAAATAGCTTTGTCTTTTTTATTATTAAAATAAAATATGCCAACCATAGCTCTTTAATTCCCTTTAAATTTGTTCCTGATGCTCCTCATGATTCCACTGTGATTCCTTCTGCTGTCAGTGTGCACGTGAGCACTATAAACTCATTTTAATACTAATGTGATTTGAATAAAATTAATAAGGCACACTTGTCTCAAATCATCATATACATCCTAAAGCCAGTATGATATTTTTAAATTGTTTGTACCACTGTACACTCTCCTTTAATAAAAATTACAGTTTCACTTAGCATGTATTTATTGATTCCTGATCACATAATAGGCACTAGGCACATTGAATATGATACAATCCTGTCTCTTGGGAGCAGCAATAGGAGATGGATCTTTAAATACATAATTGTAACAAAATATAACAGGTATGACTTCTTTGATAGATCTCTGTGTACCAGTTGGGAAGGGAGGGAACAAAGAAAGGAGTGGTTGATCCCCTGGAGAGATTTAAGAAAGACTTCACAGAGGTGTGATATTTGAGTTTTGTCCTGAAAGTTGAGAAAGTGTTTACCAGGTAGATAGGGAGTGTGTAGCTGCAGGCAGGAGGTACAACTTAAGATAAAAGTTCAACGGTATAAAACAACACAGTAGATTTCAGGAACCACTGCTAATTTAGGGTGATATCAGAGTAGAGACTTGGGTAGGGGCCACAAAATGGGTTTTTTATGTGATGGATAAGGAATTTGAACTCTATATCATGGCAATTGGGAGAAGGACCTGGCAACCCCCTCCCAAAAATCAATCTGCCATTGAAAACCCTATGAACAGCAGAGAAGCACTGACAATAGTGTTTCCCCTGTTGTACAGAGGGTTGCTATGAGTCCAATACGGACTCGACGGCACCTAACAACAACAACAACAACAACAATATCATGGCAGTGAGGATTCTTTAAAGAATTATTAGCTGGAAGCAAACATCAGGTTTTAATTTTAGAAAAAATTTCCAGTAACATTGTAGAAAATTGATGAGAATAGTACATGACTGGAGGTAGTAAAACCAGGTAAGGTTCATTACAGTAGTTCATACTTAATTGTTGACTGCTGGCATTCAGGTGTGGGGTGGCTGAAAATAGGAGAAGAGTCTTAAAGGCTGTGTGTGGTAGCACATGGCTGTAAACCCAGTGACTGGGGAAAGTGGAGGCAGGAGGATTGCAGGTTTGAGGTCAAAAGGTAGCTTGTCATAACTTAGCCATACCCTGTCTCAATAAAAAGTGAAAAAATGAGGTGGGGATGCAGCTCAGTGGTTGAGTGCTTGCAAAGCATATGTGAGGCCCAAGGTTCAACCAGTACTGAGAAAATTAAAAAAAAAAAAAAAAAAAAGAGAGAGAGAGAGAGGAGTCTTAGATAACTCTTGGGTTTTTAGTTTGGGTTAGAGTTGGAGCTACTCACTAAAGTGGGACTATAGGAAGAAGGAATTTGAGAAGAGATAGGAGTTCTATTTTGACTATATATAGAGTTTGAGGTAGTCATGGGCAGCTCGCAGTATTTAATAGGCAGCTGGATATGTGAACATAGAAATTAAGAGGAAATCTGGGCTGGAGGGGGATTTTAGAGTCATGAGCACATAGATGATAATGGATAAGATTGTGGAAGTTGAAAAGATCACTGAAAAGGAAGCAGGGCTAAAATCATTGGCACAATCCCAATTTTGCAAGGAGTAGACAGAGTTCAGAAAAATTGATAAATTTGTGCTATAGAAGCTAAAGGAGAGCAGTATTTAAAGAGAGAAGTAGCTACTTACAATGGCACATGCCTGTAATCTCAGCCCTTAGGGGGCTGAGGCAGGAGAATCGCCAGTTGGAGGCCAGTCTGGGCTATGTGGTATGACTGTACCAGAGGAATGGGGGCGGGGGGTGTACAAAAAGAAAAAATGCCACATGCAGGACTAAGAAAGATGAGAACCAAAGGGTCCATTACATTGCATTTGGTAATTTGAAGGTCATTGTTGTCCTTTGTCAGAGTCAGTTAAGCAAAGTGGAGTATGTGGGGTGGGTAGGCGGGGTGAGGCAATAGAATGGAGAGCAGAAGCAGAAAGAAGATTGCTATAAATCAAAAAAGAATAGAAGTTGAAGTATGAGAAAGATTACAGACTATTCTTTTATGGAAGTTGACTATGAAAGGGAGAAGAGATTTATTTGCCTTTGTACAAATGTAAACTGAATGCTAAGAGAACAGAGTGAATTAGAATAGGCATTGTCTTTTAGAACCTAGCCTTTAATTGCTTAATGTCCCTTTTCATTATTGCATAATATCTTTCACAGTCAGGGCTGGTATATACAGAGGATGAGTGGCAGAAGGAATGGAATGAACTAATCAAGCTTGCCTCAAGTGAACCCCGAATGCATCTAGGTACCAATGGAGCCAATGGTGGTGGGTAAGTATGGCTGAGTAGAGGAGCAATCTTTATGGAGCCTTCACTGGGTTCTACAACTAGCATCTAGAGAGATCTGTGCTAAGAAGATATTAGAAGGAAAGAGAGGAGCTATGGCAAGGGCATAGAAGTATGTAACAGTACAGTATACTTTGAGAACTACTGGTCATTCAGTATTGCCAGAATTTTGAGTATGTGGTGCAAAATGTTAGTTGAGGCTGGGGAATCCACATTTGTGTGCCATGCTGAGGTTTCTCTTGTACCATGTTAAGGAATTAGAATTGTATCTTGTCTAGACTTTGGGAAACTCCAGGACAAATGGCTCAGTATCTTTAGTAAATAAATTGCAAGGAAAACAAAAAGGAACATGGAACATATGGGACAAGGAAACTAATGAAACATATTAACCAATTGGAATGTGTGGGTAGTTATAAGAGTATTAGGGAAATGTGAACAATGTCTATATGTTTTGATCGTTATTAAATTTTTTAAAGTGTGATTTTAAAGGAATTGTGATTGTTTTAAAAAGGAGTCTTATTTTCTTAGTTGTAGAAACTGGAATATATATGGATAAAATAATAGAATGTTCAGGATTTGCTTCAAAGTAGTCCAGCAGAGTGGGAGTGGGAAGAGATAAGAAAATAGATTGAGGTATAGGTGAGATGAAATTGGCTGCATTTATAATTGTTGAAGCTGAGTGATGGATACATGGGACTTTGTTGTTGTTGTTAGGTGCCGTCAAGTTGTGTCTGAATCATGGTGATCCTCATAGAGTTTTCAGTGGGTGATTGTTTCAGGATTGCTTTGGGAGTGGACTGCCACGTCCTTCTTCCATTTTTGGGGTGCTGGGGTTGAACCTGAGTCCTCAGAGAATGTAGAGCAGGACTCTACCAACTGAGCTAGACCCTAGCTCATATGAGAGTTTAGTGTAATAATTTTTGGGTTTTTTTGGTGTTGGCAATTGAACCCAGGAACTTGAGCATACTAAACAGATGCTCTACACTGAGCAGTACTCCTGAACTCTATTATTCTCTCTAATGTTGAATATGTTTAAAATTTCAAAATTTTCCATAACAGAAAGTTAAAAGAAAAAATAGCTGCGTATGGTGGTGCATGCTTCTAATCCCAGCACTCAGGAGGCTGAGGCAGGTAGATTGTGAGTTTGATGCCAGCCCTGCTACACAGTGAGATCCCCGTCTCAAAAAAAAAAAAAAAAAAAAAAAGCTTAAAATTCTATCATACATTAGAATAATCTGGGAGAATTATTTAAAATGAAAGTTCCTGGATCTCTACTCCAGGAAAGTCTAGTTGAATTAGAATGAGGTAAGGCCCAGAAACTTGAGTTTGTAACAAGCATCCAGTGTTGGGGGTGGTGGAGCAAATAGATTTTAAGTATTAGAGTGACAAGAACAAAATTATGTATTTGAATGCACTGACATCAAATGGATGATGAGATAAAGGGGGAGTGAGATGAAGCAGTTGTAGTAACAGGGTAGAGACTGAGATAGGACAGAGGAGACAGGTATAAGAGACACGTAGGAGAGGGAATTGATCAAGTGTGATGATTAGTTGAAGCTAAGAGATCAAGAACAGTAAATATTTCACAAATTTCTGATGAAGCTATTGGGTAGATGGTTAGTCTGCTTTTTGAAGGAATATAAGAATAGGAATTTGAAGGTTTTCTTTTATAAGACCTGATGAGTGTGACGTGTGGGTGGTTGTGGTGGGTCAGGTAGCAGGAGGTGGCTATGTGGTTGTGTATTGGGCTCCTGGATAAAGTTGGGCTCTTTGGAGAAGTTGTTGAGCAGGACAAATATTGAGAGAGAGGGATTACCTCTAGATTCTTAACACCACGTCAGCCCCAGAGCCTTCTAATCTCTTTTCTTGGATTTCCCTATCTGTGTAATGAAAGTAAAAACAAACATGATGGGATAAAATAGTCATCTGTAGACTGGAAAACCAGGAAAGAACTTTCTTCTTTCCTCTCTCTTCAGAGTTGGTCCTCAAGGACTCAGTTGGTTGTTTTCTTTCCTCTCCCTTCTGTTGTTCCCCTAACTCTCTCTCTTCTCCTGCCGCTGTAGGGTGGAGAGTTCAGAGGAGCCGGTGTATGAGAGCCTAGAAGAGTTCCATGTCTTTGTCCTTGCTCATGTGCTTAAGAGGCCCATAGTCGTCGTTGCAGATACTATGCTGAGGGACTCTGGAGGGGAAGGTGAGTTAGCCACTCTGCCCTCATTTCACCCAAAGCACTCTCTATTTGTAGAGGCTTGGGTGAAGCACTGGGAGGACAAGCTAGAGGATATATTTACCCTTGAGGGGAAAAGGACAAGGTATGGATTAGAACAATGTAAAATTCTCAAGGGATTCATAGTAAAGATGTTGGGGTCTTTCTTAGGAAAGAATTATTAAACAAGTTGATATGAAAGAGAATATTCATGGAGGTTAGCATAGAAAGACCCTGTCTCAAAAAACCAAAAATAAGCTGGGCACAGTGGCGCATTCCTGTAATCCCAGCAGCTTGGGAGGTGGAGGCAGGAGGATCACAAATTTGAGACCAGAGGCAGTCTGTGTAACTTAGCGAGACCCTGTCTCAAAAAAGTAAAAAAAAAATGGGCTGAGGGTGCAGCTCAGTGAACTAGCACTTGCGTCATGCAAGGGCGAGGCCCTGGGTTCAACCCCCAGTACCGCAAAAAAAAAAAAAAAAAAAAAAAAAAAAAAAAAAAAAAAAAAAAAAAAATCCCAGTGTCTCAGGAGGGTGAGGTAGGGGGATTGTGAGTTCAAGGTCAGAGGCAGCCTGTGCAATTCAGCAAGACCTTGTCTCAAAAATAAATAAATAAATAAATAAATAAATAAATAAATAAATAAGGGGCTGGAGTGTGGGGCTTAGTGGTAGAGCACTTGCCTAGCATGCACAAGGCCCTGAGTTCAACCCCTTGGTACTACAAAAAAATAAGGAGAAAAAGAAAGTGGGGACTCAATTGGAAGGAAGGAGAAAAAAGAAAAGGGGGAACTCAGTTGTCAGAGTTGAGTGGAAAGACTGTCCACTAGGCAAGAACATAGCCTTAGTAATAATCTTCATGATTTTCTTTAGCATTTGCTCCTATTCCCTTTGGGGGAATCTATCTGCCCTTGGAGGTACCAGCTAGCCAGTGTCACCGATCCCCTCTGGTGCTTGCCTATGATCAGGCCCACTTTTCTGCACTTGTATCCATGGAGCAGAAGGAGAATGCCAAGGAACAAGGTGATGAATCCAATGTGTGTTTCCCTGTCTTTTGGTCTGTGTTATTTTCTCTTGGAAAAGTGGAAATGAGAGCTAATGGAAGAGGAAAGAATTAAGGGACATGCAAGACCAGATAGTGCGTGTTTTACTAAGCTATACTAAGCTTTCAAATGAAAGAGAGAAAGGATTTTTGGGGGATGGGAAACCAGCCTATATTCCCTGGAATTAAGTGGCTTATATATTAAGGTGATAGGCCATTCTAAATGATGCTTTGTTGCATTTGTCTTTGTCTTAATGACTTTGAATTCCCTGAATACACGTAATTGGCAAGATCATCATGAGTTAATTGATTGACTCGTGGGGAGTTATGGAGATTAGTAGCCTAAATTTTATGCTGGGTGGTATGGGAAAATTAGCTTATTGTTTTTTAGTGTTAAGGGTAATTCACATGTAAGAATTGAGAAGTGACTACCACTAGAGACCTGTACATGATTTCAGGGAACTTAGTGTTCAGTTGCCTTCTTCTCTCATCTAGGAGCCTTCTTGATACCATGTTTTTTCCTCCTCAGCTGTGATCCCCCTTACGGATTCAGAGCATAAGCTCCTGCCCTTGCACTTTGCTGTGGACCCAGGAAAGGGCTGGGAATGGGGCAAAGATGATAATGACAATGTCCGATTGGCCAGGTGAGGCAAGTCTACCTTTCCATCTACTTCGTACTTTAGATCTCTTCCACATGCAGTGGCCATGTCCCTGGGTTGTTTTCTTAGCTTAGAGACAAGACAGTTCCCTACTAACTCCAGTTTCTTTGGGAAGATGGAGCAGTGGAAGACAAGTTGGGCACCAGGATTCTTGTATCTTGTAGCTTGCTTTATCTCCCTGTGAAGAATATGGGAATCCGTGGATCTCAGCTTTTTCTTTTCTTACATATTCTATATTTATAAATCTCAGAATCCCCAAAACAGTGATCAGAAAATTAAGAGAATCAAATCACACTTTTTATCCCAGGCCAAGTTAGAGGACTTCACCAAAATAGATCTCTCTGTTTTTGGCTTTCTGGGATTCAGACAGCAAGAAAAAGAACATTCTTTCTCACCCTCATATCCCCTATCCTACCTCCCTATAATCTGTTTAGCTGACTCCTCCTGCTTCCCCCAGCAGCTTCCCTACAGAGAGCTATGAATGTACAAGTTCATCCCTTACTTCTTACTTAATGCTTCCTCCTTAGGTCTCTGCAACTTTGGGAGCCAGCTTAGAGGGTTTGATTGTTTGCTTGCTAGACTGATTTTTGCAGTACCGGGGAGCTGAACCCAGGGCCTTGCACATACTTTTCAAGTGCTCTACCACTGAGCTATGTCCCAGCCCCGCTTTTAAAAATTCTTTTATTTTTGGACAGTCTCTCTAAGTTACACAGGCTGCCTCTGGCCTTGAACTTGGGATCCTCCTGTCTCCGCCTCCCAAGTTGCTGGGATTACAAGTATATGCCACTGTGCCTGGCCAAGAGGGTTTAATTTTAAAATCCAGTTTCTATGGCTTTTTAAAAATAAATCCTCAATTATCAAATTCTCCTTGTAAATGATATTTACAACAATGACAATAATAATGGCTGTTGTTTAGTATTTTCTGTTTTTCAGACACTGTGCTGAGCCCTTTCCAAACCCTGTTTCAATCTTTACACCACCACCACAGAGTAGATACTATTATCAGTACTCATTATCATCCCCAGCTGAATTTCAGGGAGATTGAAATGACTTGCTTAAGGTCGTTAGCTTAGTAATTGGTGGAGCTATAATTCAAACCTAACCCTGTTTGAGTCCTTTGCCATGTAGGCCTCTCCAGCACCTCTTCCCAACTATATCACACTGCATTGCTTTAAAAAGGTCACAGTATGTATGTATGTATGTATGTATGTATGTATGTATGTATTTATTTTGTCCTTTTCACAGTGTAATTCTATCCCTGGAGGTTAAATTGCATCTGCTGCATAGCTACATGAATGTGAAGTGTATCCCACTGTCCTCAGATGCACAGGTAAAGACCATTCCCACCTCTACTCTCATGTGCCCTCAACTTTCAGTGACTGGGAGAGCAAGAAGATCTGGTGATACTCTTCCTCTGAATCTGTTGTGAATGATAGCTATGATTCAGAGTTAGGAGCAACTGGAAGGCGTTCGATAAGTTCCAAAGAATACTCTTCCTGCCTTTCTACCTGTTATTCCCCTCTGTGGTCCACATCTCTCCAGCCAGGCTCTGCTTTCTCATACTTGTTGTTGTAAGGTGCCATCGAGTCAGTGTCTCTCTCATAGTTACCCTATGTACAATAGGCGAAACACTATTGTCAGTGCTTCCCTGCTATTCATAGGGTGTTCAATGGCGGATTGATTTTTGGGAATGGGTTGCCAAGTCCTTCTCCCAAGCCTACAGCACCTGGTGTTCCCAGGTGGTTTCCCATCCAAGTACTAACCAGGCCTGACCCTGTTTAGTTTTCTTGATCTGATGGGATCAGATGCCACAGTAGTACGACAGCAGGCTTCTCATACAAAAATGTTTTTTAAAGAAACGAGTCCAGTCTAGACCTGACTTTTGGGTGGACTTGAGATTGTCAAGTAGATAGACCTGTAGATAGACCGTGTTTTGGGCACCAGGAAACAGAATATATCTTTTTTTGTTTTGTTTTGTTTTTCAGTGAGGGTTGAACCTAGAGCCTCACAAGTGCTAGGCAAGTGCTCCACCACTGAGCTGCACCCTAGCCTCCCTAACCTTTTTATTTTTAAGACAGGATCTCTCTAAATTGCACAGGCTGCCTCTGGCCTCAAACCTGCAATCCCCTTGCCTCAACCTCCCAGGTAGCTGGGATTATAGGCATGCACCACGGCACCCAGCAAAACAGAATATTTAAGAGAGTGACTGGTCCCGTGAATTCTGAGCTAGAACAGGAACACAGGAGCAAGGACACATCTATAAACTGTAGGGTGCTGGATGTATAAAAGTTAGGGGGTGCAGAATGGTTAGACTTGGTTGGTTATAGTTAGTTAAGACTTCTTTGAGATTAATTTCAAACAGAATTTGGCATAGACAGATTCCTAGTAAAGAACATTCTAGTGTCTATAAAATATTTTCCTTACCCAGAGGCCATGTATTGTATGGTTGTTCTTTGGTCTGAAGAGCAGTCAGGCTTTTTGTTCTTTGGTATCTCCTTATTACAGAAGGGAGTCAAATTTGCAGTGGGTGAGTTAAAAGTTAGATATTAGATACATATTTCCGTCGCCCCTGAGAGAGCTGACTGGAGCCAGAGGAAGACAGTGGCCTCTTGGGTGACCCTTCCCCCATTGCAACAACAGCCCTTCTCTGGAGCTAGGCAGTCACTCCAAGAATGGAATTGGCAGGGTGCTTACCACCCTTTTCCCATGTGGCTTTTTCCTATAGCTGTGGCTGCAGGGAGCCCTGTGAATTGAGGGACAGGCTCAAGGTTTCTGGGGACTTCCTCAGCCCAGACCAATGGAATAACTGTCAACATTGTTCTGTCTCTTTCAGGCTCCTCTGGCCCAGCCTGAGTCCCCCACAGCCTCTCCTGGAGATGAGCCCCGGTCCACTCCTGAGTCTGGAGAATCAGACAAGGAGTCAGTAGGCAGCAGTTCTACCAGCAATGAGAACAACAGGCGGAAGGAGAAGTCAAAGCGAGATCGCGAGAAAGACAAGAAGAGAGCAGATTCTGTGGCTAACAAACTGGGCAGCTTTGGCAAAACTTTGGGCAGCAAGCTCAAGAAGAATATGGGAGGCCTGATGCACAGCAAGGGCTCTAAGCCTGGAGTGGTGGGGGCAGGGTCAGGAGTAAACAGTGGCACCGAAACACTGGAGAAGAAGAAGAAAAACTCCCTAAAGAGTTGGAAGGGTGGCAAGGAGGAAGCAGCTGGGGATGGGCCTGTATCTGAGAAGTCCACAGCTGAGTCTGTTGGTAGTGGAGGGAGCAAGTATAGCCAGGAGGTGATGCAAAGCCTAAGCATTTTGAGGATTGCAATGCAAGGGGAAGGGAAGTTTATTTTTGTTGGAACCCTGAAGATGGGTCACCGTCACCAATATCAGGAAGAGATGATCCAGCGTTACCTTTCGGATGCTGAGGAGAAATTCTTGGCAGAGCAGAAGCAGAAGGAGGCAGAGAGGAAGATCATGAATGGTGGGTTAGGTAGTGGGCCTCCTCCAGCCAAAAAGCCAGAGCCAGATGGTGGGGAGGAGCAGCTCACTGGCCCTCCAGCAGAGTCCAAGGCAATGGCATTTTCTACTGGCTATCCTGGGGGCTTTACTATCCCTCGGCCTTCTGGGAGTGGAGTCCACTGCCAGGAACCCCGGAGGCAGTTGGCAGGGGGTCCGTGTGTGGGGGCGCTACCACCATATGCCACCTTCCCAAGACAGTGCCCTCCTGGGCGACCCTACCCCCACCCGGACAGCATGTCTTCTCTGGAGCCAGGCAAGGATGGAGTTCACAGGGGTGCATTGTTACCCCCTGCCTTCCGAGTGGCTGATTCCTATAGCAACGGTTATAGAGAGCCCCCTGAGCCAGATGGATGGGCTGGAGGTCCCCGTGGGCTTCCCCCAACCCAGACCAAATGCAAACAACCGAACTGCAGCTTCTATGGACACCCTGAGACAAACAACTTCTGCTCCTGCTGTTATAGGGAAGAACTGAGGAGGAAGGAACGTGAACCTGGTGGGGAGCTACTGGTACACAGGTTCTGAATGGGTAGAGAGCAAAGTGGCTAAACAAAGAAAGTTAAGCTCAACTCATTGGCTCATCAAGACCCAACTCCCATGTTGATGGGGAAAATGTAAAAATGTTTGTGGGAGCCTGGGTGGAAACTTTTAAAAGTGTGTGTGCTGGAGTGCTGCCAGCTGGCAAGAGCAGGACAGGGCTGGACAGTGCCTCAAGGGCTGTACTATTCCTTTGCAGAGCTTGACTTGATGGGACTGAGGAGGAATGGAGGGGTGGGTGGGAGATGGTGATTCTGTCTCATGACCCTTTGGGTCCCACCCTACATCTGAAGGGAAAGTAGGGTACTATTTGGTGTGTGTGGGTGGGAGGTGGGCAGATGACGGGGAAGGAACAGGTAAAGGAGGTTCTCAGTCAATTAAAGAAAAAATAGACCAAGGTTGTTTTAGGTTGGAAGAAAGCACATGATGGTTGAGTTGGGAGTATGAAGAGAACTCAGATATTGGACAGATTTGCTGTCGATTTGAATTAATGTCAATATTGGGTTGGATAAATTCTTCTGAAAGATCTGGAAAGACAAGACAATAATGTGTGCTCTTGGGTGCTTGTTAGGAAGAGGGGGGTAGTTTAAATTCCAGTTTCTGGAAATGGGAAAGGGAAGAACTTTAAAAAGGATTCTTTTTCTCTTAAATTTTATTCTAGTTATTCGTCATCTGTTCTAGTTTGAGAGGAGCTTGCTGATTGCTCCATCTTTATCCTTCTTGAGGGCTGAGTTCAGCTTAGAAGGTTATGACTTTTTTTTAAAGACTTTAATTTTATTAAAAAAAACCCAAACTGTTCCCTCTGGGAAAGAGAAGAGAGTGATGAGACGAGCAGCTGTGTGATTTGAATTTTCTTCAGGTGAATGGGTGCAGAGCAATCTATTTTTAAACAACTTAGCAATAACCACGCATGGAGTTTGAGTGTACCTTGGGAGGAGTGGGGGAAAGACAGACATTTGGCTAGATGGTTTCACACAAAACCAAAAACCTACATAGAGCACTACCATCCTCTGCTGCTGTATTTCTGTAGAAAGCAAGCAACTTATTAACTAATTTTTTTTAAGGAAAAGAAACAAAAAGACCCCAATAAACATACATTAAAAAAGATAACTATTTTTTTTTTAAATCTGTTTAAGTGATTCTTTTTCCTCTCTACTTTTGGAGAATGAGCTTAACATCCCGGCTTCTTTTGTTAAGCCAAAGCTGACTTTAATCTGTGGTTGGTTTATTAAAATAATTTTAAAAAACTTTGTAAGAAGAGATATTTTTGATATTAGGACTGATGTTGAAACATGGGTGAGGGTTAGGGGCAATTTATAAAGGTAGTTAGAGAAATATATTTTAGTGAACTATAACCACAGATCACAGATTAGTCCCAGTGAGCTGATCTGTCTTTGGATTTCTCCCTTTCCCTGACCTAACCCTGTTCTCCAGGAAGTGGGAGTGGAGATGTGGACACAGTAGGGGAGCTTCTTTGCATTTTGCACAAAGCACAAGTCTGGACAGGCTACACTCTGGCCAGAGCCATTTCTAAGAGCTTTAAATCAGAAGACCTATCCTGGGCCAATTTTCCTTTTCCTTTATATTTTTTTCTGGGAAAAAAAAATAATCTATGCAATTGGATACACTCCTGGGTGCATATGAGGAAGAGGAATAAGTGTACTTAAGCATCCAGTGTTAATTGGGGCTATTTTTCTGTACTTGGATTCTCTGTTTCATGAAGTATGTGCTCATCACCCATCTAGTGAAATATAATCCCCACATTTGATATAAGGCACATACGGATGGATGTGTGTTGGGGCAGTGGGTGGGGAGGGACACACATGCTTCTTTGCATATATCCCTTCTGTCCAGTCAGGAAAGTTTTCATCCCATCCCCACCCCCCAACAACCAACCAAGATTTCCTCCTCATTGGAACTGCTCAGTTTAGAAAAGTTCCTTTTTCCTCAAACTTGAAAGTCATTTGTTTTCTAAATCTGTTTGCCTGTTGATTTTATCATTTCCTATGACTATTCTAAGCTTTTAAGGAAGCAATGAGTTTCCAAAGGAGGGGATGTGTATATTTTTGGGTAGGGCTGCAATCTAGTATGAAATGGGCACTCTCCTTAGTTGCACAATTTAAAGTTGTACTCAGTAATCAAGATAAATATTTTTAAAAGAATTCAGTATTTAAAAAAAATTAATGCCAGAAACTTATGTCGAACAAAATACCAAAATATTAAGACAGGATCTGACACGACCAGGATTAGGGTGAGGGAAGTGAGGCTAGATTGAGCTTTTAAGGAAGCAGTGAGGTTCCAGAGGAGGAGATGTGTATATTTCTGGGTAGGGCTGCAATCTAATATGAGATGAGCACTCTCCTCAGATGCACAATTTAAAGGTCTACTCAGTAATCAAGATAAATTCTGCCCCCCTCCATACTGGGGGGCTGAACCTAGGGCCTTGTGTGTACTTTGTAAGCGCTCTGTCATTCAGCTGCACCCCCACCCCCTTTTTTATTTTTTTAATCTTGAAACGGGATCTCGCTAAATTATATAGGCTGCCTCTGGCCTTGAATTTACAATCCTCCTGCCTCCATCTCCCTCCATCTTCCCAGTTACTGGGATTATAGGCGTGCGCCACCATGCCAGGCTAAGATAACTCTTTTTTAAAAATCAGTATTTTAAAAAATTAAGACCTGAAACTCATGTTGAACAAAATATCAAAATCTTAAGACAGAATCTGACAGAACCAGGATTAGGGTGAGAGAAGTAGGGCTAGATTGAGCAGGTGTATTTATTTTTCTTTTGAGATAGGGTCTCACTATATTGTACATGCTTCTTCTGGCCTCAAACTCACAATCCTGTGGCATGTGCCACAGTGCCTGGCAAATCCTGTCTTTAAAGTTTTGATATGTTCATCATGTGCTTTTTTTTTTTCTACATAACTTTTGATTTTTAAAAAATATCTCATTAAAATAGTATTTATCTTAGCTTCTGGGCTTTTAAGCATCCTTTTAATTTTGTTCCCAAGGTGAGTGCCTTGTTCACTTCACCCAAGTCTTGTCCCTATTTCTGGGGCTTGCACAACACTGCTAAGACCAACACCAAATGAGCCCCTACTATGCACCAGACACCTGGTGGCTCAAACCCCCACCCTGATTTTGCACTGCTCACCTGGCTGTCCCTTAGGCCTCCGTATCATAGGATGCTGCCCATGGACCAATAGGAATGGAAACAGACCAGGGGTTTCTCCAGAGAGTAAGACCAGGGAAGGTGATCCTCCATTGGGCTGCTGTGTTTGGATTTGGTCTGTTACTAGATTATAGTTAACATTTTTGTTTTTAAAAACTGAGAACAAATGAACAAAACCAGAAACTGTGTATCATATCATGTTTGTTTTTATTTATAAATTAGCCAATCCCACTTCCCTTTCCTTTTTTTTTCAATGAAAAAAGGTGGAAGTTCTGGGGAAGGGGAAGGGTGTTCTAGGAGTGACTATGATAAAATACAGCTCTAGGTCCTATAGCTTTTTATTAAATTATTTTTTACTTAAGAAGGTAACTATTTATTAAGGCATTGAAAAGCCTCTCCATTCTAAGAATGAGGGACCCAGAGACAATGGGTATTTTTAAAATAGGGGTAGTGAAGTTTGGTTTTGCTTTTATTTTTGGGGGTGGGTGGGTAGTAGGATAGAGTTAAGGAATAATGCCTTGAAAATGAAGATGAGGATTAGTTTATGGTATTTGGGAAGATGAGGGGGTAGAATAGGCAAGCCCATGCAATTACTATGTTGGGGAGAAAGGAGGGAGGGTAACATGGTGTGCACTTAAGTGTGTAAAACTTCTTGGTTAAGGAGGGTATGAAGACTCTGTATCCTTAGAAAGGATATGACATCATCTCTCAGGATTAAATTTAAGTGCACTTAGTTCCTTTAATCCAGGGCATCTGGGGTTCCTACTGAAGTTTTTATTGGAGAAGGGAGATTTTCAGGATTCTTATTTTTCTCCTTTTGATTTGAGATACCTGCTTACATTCTCTGCTATGTCCCTTATGGAGTTTGGCCTCTAAATGCCTCCCACAACCTCTGCTGGTTTTATTGAGAATTACAAGAGTCAACTAAGAGTTTTCCCCTCATACTGGTTTTTATTAACAAAATAAGTAGGTTATATACTTTTTAAAAAAAATCTCTTTAAGGAGTAGGGGATGTTATTAAACTCAGCACTATGTACAGCCTTAGACTGGAAAGTACCTTCCATTAGAAGGCTTCATTTCTTCTCAAAGCAAAACTAAAATCCACAGAGCTGGGGATGCATCTCAGTGGTAGAGCACCAGTCTAGCATGTGCAAAGCCCTGGGTTTGATCCCCACCACCACAAAAAGAAAGAGAGAAAAAAATAAAGCCCACAAACCAATAAAACAAAAATTAGCAATTACTTCATATTGTATATTTGGGAGGTGATTCTGAGCTCAAAAGAATAGAATTGGTTCTCGATGACTTCTGAGAACTTAGCTCTTGCCATTCTTACTCATTTCAACTGCATGTCAAAAGTTCCAGTCGCTTCCCCCCCCCCCCCCAATAATGAAGCATTTCAGAGATGATAGTCCATGAGTTACTTAGAAACCTCTAGACTCTTTGTCCAAGGAGGCAGTGCCCCTGCCATGCAGCCACGGGTGAGAAGACAGAATTAGAAGTCCCTTCCCAGCCTGGGATCACCTGCACCCTGGATTTTTCTAATATCCTTTTTTCCCTCCAGGCCCTTCATCTGCAGATTCAGTGAGTCATACACTCTGTCTCTTATTTTGCAGATATCCAGTCTGCAAATCACAGGGTGTTTTGCCTGCTATGCATAAGCTGATTAACAAAATATTTATTATGATGTCTCCATGCAGACTTTCTCTGTGCCACCTCCCTTAATTGGCCATGTGGAGAAGGGGCAATAGAAAAAAGCAGAACGGAAGCTGGCTAAGAGGGGCGGTGTGTGTGTGTGGGGGGGAGCCTTGGCCTCTTTCTGTACTTATACTGGATCTGTGACTCATCTCATGAGTCACTCAGCTCCACCTCCCTCCTCCAGCTGCCCCTCCCAGCAGCCTTTACTCCTGGTGCAAACCGCAACCAGAGGAGGATTCTGAAAATGGAAAAATGTGACACAGCCCCTTGCCCCTCCACCCTTCCTTTCATCCAGTAAACTTATGGTTTTGTGGAGCAGGGAAGGATATTCTCTTCCTCTTACTTGACCCTCAGCGGCTGCCCCCTTTGCATTCTTCGTTAGGTGCTGATCCAAATCACCCAGTTTATCTTTTCCTCTGATTTCCTCTCATTCCTGTGATGTTTTTTGTTCCCCCTTCTCTGTATTCCTCTGCTGTTCCCATACCTCAGAGTATTAAAGAATAGAATGAGGCATTTGAGTGGAAAGGTGGTGGGGAGAAGGAAAGTGAATGATAGAATTTTAAAGCAGGTACACACCTCTTCCTAGCTGTTTTATCATAACAGACCTTGGGAACTGCTTTCTTTCCCGCACAGGTGAAATCCATGGAATGCGATGGTGTGAGGTGGGGTGGTGGTGGTCAGTAGCCTTTAGGACTTCTAGCATCAGGCTTCTGGGCCCCCTTCCTAGCAGGTATAAACACATTTGTTCCAGACTGATTCCTTTTCTCACAATGTCTTCACTATTTCCACAGTTGCAGCCAAGATAGGGAACTTTTAAAGCTGAGGCTGGAAGGCTGTGTGTGCTGGGGGGAAGGGGAAAGTTGAATGTCACTTTGGAAAACTGGGGCCCCCACCTAAGGATTGCTGCCTCTGTACAGACTCAAAAACAATAAAACAGCAGCTCATTAACTCCTACTTTGTATTTTATTTCCTGTCCTTTTCATGTGTAAACACAGTTGCTTTGCTGCCCCCAAGTCACCCTCAGCTGCATTTCTTTTACTTAACTTGCCTCCTAGGCTTCCCTCCCCCATCGTTGCTTCTTGGGTTGCAGCAGGGAGGGAGGGGGCCTGTGATCCTGGAGCTGGAAAGAGGTTTCCGGCCCTCAGCTTTCAAAGTCCTGAACATGAATCATTCATTGGGAGATCTGGTGTCTGGGCTAGAGGGGTGGAGTCAGTACCTGGGGTGGGCTTTTATGGGGTGGTTGGGGCAGGAGGTGGGAGGTGCAGCTACTGAGCAGAACGGCAAAGTTAAGTGATTAAGATCTCTTCCTTGGCCGCACATCACCATCCACAAGACATGCGCACTAATGATCTGTGTCTGCGTCTGGAACACGTTTTCTCTACTTTTCCACTGTGCTCTTCATATGAGGTGTTTCATGCTTTCATGCTGGAAAAGGACATACAAAAACACTTTCAGCCTCGGGAGGTGGAGGTAGCCTGCATAACTTAGCAAGACTCCTACTCAAAATACAGAGAAAAAAATGGGCTGGGGGTGTGTGGCTCAGGGATAGAGCGCTTGGGAAAAGCATGTATGAGGCCCTGGGTTCAACCCTTGAGTACCACAAAAACAAAATGGAAAAACACTTCGACCAGCCCTTCT
The DNA here is from genome assembly GCA_007922755.1 of Pedetes capensis. Taxonomy (NCBI): domain Eukaryota; kingdom Metazoa; phylum Chordata; class Mammalia; order Rodentia; family Pedetidae; genus Pedetes; species Pedetes capensis. Next base: position 82,285 of record VMDO01004319.1, on the reverse strand, counting down.
CAAGCCTCCCCTGACAAACTTCTGGGGATCAAGTCCCATTTATTTCCCCTTCTCAACCACGTTATGTTTGTCGGAGAAGGCAGTAAGGAGACCTGAACTACTAACATCTCTTCTCCCTTTAAGTCAACACACAAAAAACAGCTTTCCAAGGCTGAAAGAGTCCAAAGAGGTAGCCCAAATTATTCCAGCGTAATAGTTGGTATTACTGCTCCCTTCAAACAGCCTCCAATACTCAAGAACAAGAAGAAACTAGGATGTGAGATTAAGGTGAAGAAGGGAATCTGGTTATTTTTTCTCCCACACCCCCATTTCTATCTTTCTCAGACTCTTCCATTTCCTCTTGACTTTTGAAAAATTGTGTGCATTCTCCTTTAAGAGGCTGGACATCTCTCCTGCCCTCTGCAGAGTCGCCTGAAGTTTCCGAGGAGCCTACTCTGGCTGGGCAGGACACACCTTTCATGAGACCCCCAAATTGTGCTCTGTGCACTTCAAATGCTCCTTTTCCTTGTGTCCTTCCTCCCCCTTGCCCTTCTCCCTAACTTTCATCTTCTCAACTAGTAAGATTCAGCCTCTTCTCAGAGAGGTTGAGCATCCTTGAGGTTTTCTACCCTTAAATGCTCCATCACCGGATGGCGCCAGAGAAATGTGGTGGGGGGGCCGGGGCCAGAGTTTCAACATTGCCCCCCAGAAGGAGGAGCCACAGATGGGGGTAAGGAGAAGGAATTTGGGGGGCTGGCAGGAGGGTGTGATTAGGGATGCTGTGGAGATAAAGAGGGATCTAAAACAGGGAAAGGATCTAGAGGAGGGTGTGTCTGTTCTGTCAACGTCTGTTGATGGAGCTTGGTCTGCCTTTTTCAGTCTCAAGTTCGAGTTCTCATTATCCATTAACCAGCCTCTCCCTTTACTGTCTGCCAGCCCCAGTCCTGAGCTCCCTGCAGACACTGATCTCAGTTTCCCTGAGAATCTGAGTGTAGGCCTCTAAAAGCAGTTTCTGAGGTAATCCCAGCCCCCAGTGTTGGGGAGGCCCTGGATTAACCTTCCAACTTTCTCTGCTCTCTGGACCAAAGTCTGTCCGGGGAAGCAGGATGCCGGAGCCCAGGAGTCGTCAGCTTGGCAGTTACCTGGCCTCTGGATGCCTACCAGGTATTAATCTGATCTCCTAAGACTCCTCTAAATTCTATCCTACACCACCCTTGTTTCATACCCTCACCAAAGATACCTCTATTCCTCTCTTGGTTCAAAGTGCTTCTGTGAAAGGCTTTCTCTCTTCTCTATCCAGAGCTGGCTGAGAGCTTGGTCCTTGACATTCCCTGTTTTCTTGACGCTGCTACCCCTTCTCTCATTTATTTATTCAATAACAATTTGAGTGCCTACTATGTGTCAGGCCCTGTTGTGTGGTCTGTTCTAGTTACAGAGGTTTTAAAAAAATCTTCTTCCTCAAGTTTACATTCTACTGGGGTTAGGGAAGGACTTAATCCTTGCCTCAGAGGAGTAGGTGTATATGAGTATGGGCAATGTTGGGGACAGTCATAACCTGGTTTCCCTTCTTCCCCTTTAGGGGAGCAGATCCTAGCCTGGGCCCCAGGGCTGAGGAAAGGGCTGGAACCTGAATTGCCTGGAACTCTGATCTGCACAAACTTTAGGGTCACTTTCCAGCCCTGTGGATGGCAGAGGAGTCAGGTGAGAGGGTTAGCGCAATAGAAAAGACAGCTAGAAGCTGGGCATGGTGGCATACACCTGTAATCCCAGCATTTGGGAGGCTTAGGTAGGAGGATCCCGAGTTTTAGGCCAGCCTTGGCTACACAGTGAAACCTAGTCAAAACAAAAACAAAAACAAACCAACCACAAATAATCAGACACAAAAACAAAAGTGGAGTGAAATGGCTTGGGGAGGTTAGTAGGCTTTGGATAAACATTGTGTGTTAAGGGCTATGTTTTGAATCTATCAATGATAGTCAGTGGGGATTATTTCTATGAAAATTGCCCCAACAGTGGGTGGGGGACTGCCAAAGTAGGAAAATAAGAGCTATTTCAGATGTCTGCAACATTGGTCATGTGCTTCCTCTAGGACACTCCCCTGAACAGTGAATATGATTTTGCCTTGGTCAACATAGGGCAGTTAGAGGCTGGTAAGTCTGAGAGTTCAGTAAAAGGGGCATTGGAACATGTCCTCATCCTTCCTCTAGTCCCAGAAAATAGCCAAGGATAGGGTGGGATGAGCTGGAAGAGTTCCTTTCAGAGGGACCCTACAGTTACACGGCTAACTTTTGACTTCAGTGAGTGGCTTGTCCCGAGTTCAGCTCCTCCGTCCAGGGACCCAGCTTAAATTCATCCCTGAGGAGATTCTGATTCATGGCAGAGACTTCCGGCTGCTCAGAGTTGGTTTTGAGGCTGGAGGACTAGAGCCTCAGGCCTTTCAGGTAAGAGGAACCTAACCAGGAGATCCCTCTTCTCCTTAGAAACTTAAATTCCTCTCTCTGGCAATTCCCAATATTCCCCCATCCTCTGGGGTCCCCTCCTATAATTCCTTTTGCCCCTGTCCTCAAGGAGAAGCTAAAAGACTATGATAAATGGTAATATCATAAGGGTTGTTGTTAGGTGCTGTCAAGTCAGTGTCTGACTCATAGCGACCCTATATCCAACAGACGGAAAACTACTGTAGTGTTTTTATGCTATTCATAGGGTTTTCAATGCCTGATTGCTTTTTGGGAGTGGGTTGCCAGGTCTTTCTCCCAATCATAAGGGTAAGAGGTGTGAATTATAGTCTGGCTCTGCCAATTATTAGCAACATGATTGTAGGTGAGTTTCCGCCTCTGAAAAACATGGAGCATTAAATGGTATTATACCTAAGATTTCTCCCAGAATTAATATTCTTTGACTCTGTGATTTACACTTATTTTCCTAATCCTAGTCCCCATGACCTGTAGAAGTCCCCTTCTATAGGGCCTTTTTTGCTGTTCTTCACTGTTGGTGTTAACAACAGTGTGTGTAGGGGACAAACAGGATCCATTTTCTCTTTTTCATTTTAATCTAAGACAAAAGGATGGGATATGCTTTCCTCCACAGGTAACCATGGCCATTGCCCAAGCCAGAGCTCAGAGCAATCAAACCCAGCAATATGGAGGCATAATCCTGAGTAATGCTGGTGAGTGAGGATGCTTTAGATCAGAGGTCCCCAACCTTTTTGGCACTGGGGACTGGTTTTGTGGAAAACAATTTTTCCAAGGACCAGAGGCAGGCTCAGGTGGTAATATTAGTGAGCAATGGGGAGTGGATGTAAACACAGATGGAGTTCAGTGTAGCCCAGTTTCTAACAATTGTATCAGGCCCAGAGGTTGGGGACCTCCGCTTTAGGCTAAGGAAGGATAAGGGAGTCTGAAGAAGCAGGGGCTAGATAGAGATTAAAGAACTAAGAAGCTGTTTCTGGCTTCTATTCTTCATCCTCTGTGTCTCACTCCTGCAACCAGGCCAGGGTTCTGGCCCCAGAAAGCCACCTATTCCTCTCTTGGAGACATCAGAAGACTGGGAGACTGAGCGGAAGAAGCAGGGGGCTGGAGGCTGGAGGGTCAGCACAGTCAATGAGAGGTTCGACGTAGCTACCAGGTGATCTTCCAGTCCATCCCAACCCCTGCTGCCCTCCCAATCCTCCCATAGTTCCCTGATCCTCTAAATGTGGGGCCTTCCACAAAATCCAGCCTTCTAGGACATCTACAAAGCTATCCCTGCTATCTCTTTGATCTCAAATCCCAAGATCCTTTGGAGTGGTCTCTTTAATGCGGCTTCCTTGTAATAACATCTTTACATTATAAGAGGTCACCAAGCCAAGCTGTGACATCACTTTCAATTTTGCAGCCTCCCCCAGTACTTCTGGGTCCCTAACCGAATTTTGGACAGTGAGGTCAGGAGAGCATTTGGCCACTTCCATCAGTGCCGTGGACCGGTCAGTACAAGGGTTAGAGTAATGGTTGGAGATTATTGGGTTATGGGGGGTCAGGGTACAATGGGGAAGGAGGGATCCCTGTGAAGTCATTGTGGGGGCAAGGGTAGTTTGGGGCTAGTTTCTCCCACAGTGTGACCCTCTTCTCACCCATCTGAAGCGTCTGTCCTGGCATCACCCTGGGGGCAGTGATCTTCTCCGCTGTGGAGGCTTCTATACAGCCAGTGACCCTAACAAGGAGGATATCAGGTGAGGGGGCTTCATGAGAAGAATCAAGAGTTGGTTGTTAAGGGAAGACTCTTTCCCTTAATTTCTAACTCCCTCCTCTCCAGAGCAGTGGAATCAATGCTCCAGGCCGGGCATACTGATGTTATCTTGGTAGACACTATGGATGAACTGCCTAGTCTTGCAGATATCCAGCTTGCCCATGTGAAGCTGAGGGCCCTCTGTGTGCCTGGTGAGAATAACCTTTGACCCCTCACTCCTAGGCCTGCTAACTCTAAGTGGCTTACCTTTTTGTTTGCTATAGTCCTTCAGCTCAATGATCATTGGTTTTCTACCCAACTCTCATATCCAACAGACTTACTGATTGCCTGTTTTCTTGGCTCCAATTTTGTCTTCTAAAGATAGCTTTATAAAATTCACCCATCTTAAGTGTACAACTTAATGAATTTCATTATTTTTACCATATTATGCAACCATCAACACAATTTATTTTTTCTTTGGTCCTGGGGAACAAACCCAGGGCCTTGCACGTGCTGAGCCAGTGCCCCAACACTGAGTTACATTCCCTGCTCCATCAACACAATTTAATTTTAGGAACCTCATGGTCATTTACAGGTATTCTATTTTTTTTTATATAGTGCTAGGGATTGAACCCCAGACCTCATGTATGGTAGGCAACCACTCTACCATGGAGTTGCAGCCCCAACCCTTACAGTTACTTTTCATTCCTACTCGTATTCTTAGGCAATCACTATGCAACTTATTCTTAACATATCAGGCTATAGAAATGAATTCTGAGTTCCAAGTTCTCCTGATCTCTTTGCCCTTTTGGTACTTCTTCTCCCTACTAGATTCATCTGTAGCTGAGGATAAGTGGCTCTCAGCCTTGGAAGGAACACGATGGTTGGACTATGTCAGGTACTTACCTACTTTTAGCAATGATTTGTAATTCCAACTTCCCCAGCCTTCTCTAAACTTGGTTTCCTAAATGACTTTCCATTGACTTTTCTCCTTGGTGTCCGAAGATTGTTATTGCTGCTTTTTGGAAGGGGCAGATTTTTAGAGTTGGTCTCTATTCAGTCCCATTACTCCATTCCCCAGGCTTATGATTCTTCCCCACTTCCCTCATCTACCTCTCCCTCAGGTCTTGTCTTCGAAAGGCCAGTGACATCTCAGTTTTAGTGACATCCAGGGTTCGTTCTGTAGTACTTCAAGGTGAGTTCCCTGGGTTGGCCCACTCCATCCCTTGTCCTTTCCCTTTACCCACCTGACTGGATGGTATTCAAGAAGAGAGATCCATAAAACTTCCTTGTTTCTTCCTAGTGCTAGCATTTTGCTGTTACTAGGAACTAGCCATGAGCTCTAACTCTCATCCTTCAGAGCTACCTCTGCCTCCCTATTACAGTTATTGTCCCTAACACTAAGATATTCTTAGCCCCCTCTTCCTTTCCTTCTTTCAGTGGGTGGGGACTGGGGTTTGAGTGGGAAGGGAAGTGGAGAAGCTGGTTTGAGAATTGTGATTCTGTTTCTTACATGTGAAACTGGGTATTTCTATCCAGGTAGAGTGTGTAAAGTGAATCATTCAAGCTTTTTTTTCCTCTTCACTTCTATGTGCCCTCTCAATTCTGCCTACCCAAAACTGTCCCCCACTGTTCTCCTCACTTCTTGCCATGTTTCCTCTACTCATTCTCTCCTGCCCTAGTTTCCTGAACCCTCTATCTTTGTCCCTTCTTCCTCTTTACCACCCAGAGCGCAGTGATCGTGATCTCAATGGCCTCCTTTCTTCACTGGTCCAGTTGCTGTCAGCCCCTGAAGCCCGAACACTGTTTGGCTTCCAATCACTAGTGCAGCGAGAGTGGGTGATGGCTGGACACCCCTTCCTGACTCGGCTTGGGGGAACTGGGGCCAGTGAAGAGGTGAGAACAATTTAGCAGGGTTGGGGGGGAGGTGAGAAAATTATAGTGTAATACACTGGGGGTGAATCAGGTCAGAAGGGTCCTGAGGTTAGGCTAAGCTTGGAGACCCAGATGAATGAGGCCCCACAACCCCCTATTACTTGATGCATATTTTTATTCCCCAACCTCCTTAATGTACTGTCCCTTGTGTCCCTTATCTACTATCATTTTGTCATTCCTTCCTCTTTAGTTCCCCACAATCCCTCCAACTTCTTAATTTCTCTTTTCTCAGGCCCCAGTGTTTCTCCTCTTCCTTGATTGTGTCTGGCAGCTCCTCCAGCAGTTTCCAGCTGAGTTTGAATTCTCTGAGTTTTTTCTTCTTGCTCTACATGACAGTGTTAGGGTTCCTGATACCCTTACCTTTCTGAGAAATACTCCTTGGGAGCGTGGAAAGCAGAGCGGACAGGTCAGTGACCTCTATTTTTGACTTGTCTTTTTTGTTTTTTTCATTGAGAAGTACTCTGAAGTCTTGATTTGTTTTGTGAGAAGTGAGGTCTCAGGGGTGGGGGAATTGGTATTCACTCTTCTATATTTGATGTCTGATATAGATGAGAGTTTTATGATTTTTCTCTGGAGTTGGGAAAAATGAATATATATACACATACATATATATTACATAATATATACATATATATTTTGTTGTTTAACCATCCCTTTTCTTGCTTCCTCCGTCCAGTTCAACTCCTATACACAAGTTTATACCCCAGGGTACTCCCAACCCCCAGGTGGGAACTCTGTTAACCTGCAGCTGTCTGTCTGGGATTGGAATTTACGCTACAACAATGAACAGATATTACAGTTCCATAATCCTGGCTATGACCCAGAGCATTGCCCAAATTCCTCGTTCCCTAGACAGCAGGTGAGATACCCAAACTTCCTAAATTCCCTTGACTTTTCTATAGGCTCACGTTACTAGATGAGAAGCAGGAAAGCAGTTTGAGTTCCATACAGGAAGCTACCTCACTCTTCTGCAGCTGTCTCTTATAGTCCCTAACTGTCCTCAGGAAGACAGAAGTCCTAGAATAGCCGAGGGCATCATTTTTGTTTCCTTCATTTCTGCTTATTAGTCTTTCTGTCTCATGCCCACATTTTATAAGTTTCTTTAAAATCAACTTTAATTAGCCTTGAGACCCAGCTAAAGCCTAATGAGGACAGTAGATAAGTTTTAAAGGGGATGCTTACAGTTTTAGTTACTAGTGTGATACGTGGGTGGCAGCTAAACACCCCTTCCTGACCTAGACTAGGGTTATTTGGTTTCTCAATTGCCAGTTGATTTTTTTTCCCCATTAGCCAAGCTTCATGGTTCCTGGACCTCCCAGTTCTGTGTGGCTCTTCTCTAGAGGGGCTCTGAACCCTCTGCATCAGCTGTGTCCCTGGCGAGACAGTCCTTCCTTGCTGGCAGTCTCTTCTCGTTGGCTCCCTCGACCTGCTATCTCCTCTGAAAGCCTGGCTGACCAGGAGTGGGGGCTCCCTTCACATTGGGGAGCTTGCCCTTTACCTCCAGGGCTACTGCTGCCTGGATGTCTGGGACCTCAGATCAAGCTCTGGAGGCGCTGCTACCTGAGGGGAAGGCCTGAGGCCCAGGTGAGAAGACCAGACAGGGACTAGGAGTGGGAGAGGGCTTGAGTACTGAACTAGATGAACAGTAATAGAAAAGGGAAGGGCTGGATGGATTAGGAAGTAAAGTACCATTCCTGTTGTTATCAAATTGGGTAGATTTGGGAATGCAGCAGGGTAGGAAACTGTTTGTGTCTTAGATTAAGTAGAATTTGGGGTGTAGGTGGAAGGGAAAACAGTATTAAAGACAACAGAAATAGCAGACAGATCCTATAAAAAAGCTAGAGCTGCAATAATATTCCTCTTTGCCCTTTTTTGCTCGGTCCCCAGGTGGGTGTCTCAGTTCTTACAATCTCTGACCTCCAGGATGAGCTATCCAGTCTTCAGGAGCTATTAAGAAAATGGACACCTAAAATATCTCCTGAGGAACACTGCAAGATAAGAGATCCAAACGCCACTCTCTTCCAATCCCGTTGAAATTGCTGGTATTCTCAAAGGCATGGCAGAGGGGAACCTGGGGTGTAAGCAGGCTTCAGTTCTTCATATCTGGCCTTGCTACCTCAGCTTTCACATTCCAGCCCTTATAGAAGCTCACTTAATAGATCTGAGATTCTATAGCAGATGGTGGCACTAATCTCCAGCTTTTCCTATCTTGTTTGGTTCCTGAATATATCTTTGTTTTTTGTGATTTGAAGAATTAAGAAATAAAAACATGCCAGAATGTGATTGCCTCTTTCTGGGGGGGCAATTCCATCCCTTTTGGATAACCAGTGGTTAAACTGTGACATCAAAGATGATGTTCGTTATTCTTACCCCATCTTGCTGCTGTTTTAAACCTGATTTCAGTTTCTTCCTTTATAGTTTTCTGTGGGAGTAAGGTGGATACGGGAGATGCCTTGTCCTTCCACTAGGTATTTTTGTAGTGGCATTTCTATTTAAATTCATTAAAGCATAGTATTTCTACACACTGCTGGCATTGTTTCTTGTGTTTGAATAAAGGATCCTAGATAGCAAAAAGTGGTGAGTGGAGGGGTGTTGTGTGTGATCCAAGAGAGGAAAGAACTTTTACTACAGATAAGGAATTAAGGATTTGGACTAGGTGAAGCTCTGCAGAATTCACATGAAATTTGGGAGAGGGTTCTTTTTTCTCAGACTCTCACTTAGAAAGAGCTGGGACAGGAATATATTAAAGATGTTGTTGCTGGGACCGGGAGTGTGTTCTGGAGGCTGAGACTGATGCCTCTGAGCTTCAGTCCCAACTACCCCTCAGCGATGGTCAAATCCCACCCTGGAGCTTCAGAGTCTCTCACCCTCCTATGCAATAACGACTACCAGAGCTTAGACATTCCACACACTCCTCCTCTGAGGGAAAACGGAAATATCTCGAGCTCAGGCCAGAGTTCTGAGGCCGAATCCGCACAAAGCTTGTGGGCTAGGATGGAAAGCTCCCCCAGAGCCGAAACGGAGCAGAGACCTTGGGCTGGGGTTCCTCAGCACACCCTTCCTTGGGTAACAAAAAGATCCCTTGGCTACTAAACTACAAAGAACAAAAGTTTTGTTCTTTTAGCTTAATTTATATTTCTGAGAGCACTGTAATCTTTTCACGTCCCGGCACCGCTTTAAGAGGGCTAGAGCGTTTCTGTTCCGCCCTTAACGCCGTGACTCCTAGAAAGAAAACTTCGGTCACTCCAGAACTCACCAGCAGCGTACACTCAGCCGCTCCTAAAATGGCTGAGATAGCTTCCGGCTCCACCCTCACCACGGCTCCGCCCAACGCCCGCCTTCGTCCCGGAAGTGGAAGTAGTAATTGAGGTCAGAGGGCGGAGCTGCTGCTTAGAGGCCGCAGGAGCACTTTCGCCATGGCGGCGGGACCGATATCCGAGCGGAACCAGGGTAAGTGGAGGGGACGAGCTCAGAATAAGCTCAGGGGAGACGGGAGGCTCCAACTAGGGCCAGCAGCTTTTCACCCAGAGTAGGAGATTAGTCCTCCCGGAGGCTGCGAAACTGGCGCCCGTGGTTGCTGGGGACGGGGTGGCGGGGTGCAGACTTAGGCCTGTAAGTGTGATGCTTCTAGGTCCAATCCCCTTCCCGCTACGAAAATAAAAAAATAAATAAGTGAAAAATTCTATCTGGAAAGATAAAATTCCTGCAGAACACTAAGTTAGACATTAGCAGATTTTCTACATTTTAGGAAGGGGGAGGCTTAAGGGCTTAATTTAACGTGTTCTCTCCCCCCCCTTTTGTTCCTGTACCTATCCACATTTCATTTCCTTACTTGGATTTCATCTTTATGTTCCTGTCAACTCCTTTCCTGTCATACTTTCATCCCTGCCCCAACCTCCTCCTACCTCTCTTTAGATGCCACTGTGTATGTAGGTGGTCTGGACGAGAAGGTTAGTGAACCACTGCTGTGGGAACTGTTTCTTCAGGCAGGGCCAGTAGTCAACACCCACATGCCAAAGGATAGAGTCACTGGCCAGCACCAAGGTGAGTATAGGGCAAGAGTGAATTTATGTGTTGAAGGGATAAATGCTCCTGAAGGGTCCCAAAGTTATTCACAACTATTTTGGGAAGATCTTAAAGATTTATTTCCCTTAAGCTTCAGTTCACAGTTTGTTTCTGGAAGGTTTTTATTTTTTCTCCTCTAAGTTTCAGTTTACAGTTTATAGAACCATTCTCAATTGAAGTGAGATGGTTGTTATTTCTTTCACATTTTTTTGTGGTTGGAGGGTGAGTGAGTTGTACCCTGTTTTGAATCTCTACTTGAATTGTTAACTTTCTCTTCTCCACTTTCTCAGGATATGGCTTTGTTGAATTCTTGAGTGAGGAAGATGCTGACTATGCCATTAAAATTATGAACATGATCAAACTCTATGGAAAGCCAATACGTGTGAACAAAGCATCAGCTCACAACAAAAACCTGGATGTAGGGGCCAACATTTTCATTGGGAACCTGGACCCAGAGATTGATGAGAAGCTTCTTTATGATACTTTCAGCGCCTTTGGAGTCATCTTGCAAACCCCCAAAATTATGCGGGACCCTGACACAGGCAACTCCAAAGGTTATGCCTTTATTAATTTTGCTTCATTTGACGCTTCAGATGCAGCAATTGAGGCTATGAATGGGCAGTACCTCTGTAACCGCCCTATCACTGTGTCTTACGCTTTCAAGAAGGACTCTAAGGGTGAGCGGCATGGCTCAGCAGCTGAACGACTTTTGGCAGCCCAGAATCCACTCTCCCAGGCTGACCGTCCTCATCAGCTATTTGCAGATGCACCCCCTCCACCTTCTGCTCCCAATCCTGTGGTGTCATCATTGGGATCTGGGCTTCCTCCACCAGGTAGAGCTTTTGGTGCAAACTATGTTTGTTTCAGGGCTGGTTGCAGGGAGGCGAAGGAGGAAGAAAAAAGAACCTAAAAGGGGAGGACATTGAGTCAGTAGGTGATGAGAAGGGAGTGGGGAGTGAGATAATGGTGAAGAAATTCACTGGATTTTTTCAGGAGGTTGAAGCTGAGTTGTCTAATACTGCTTTTGACTTGAGAGCAATGGGAGGAAAGTAAAGAGCTCACTGTGTCTGGAGAAGCCAGACTGGGACAGGCTTTTTAAAGAAATTCTCTTCTTACTACCAGTAACTCCTTTCATTTCCTATGTAGGCATGCCTCCTCCTGGCTCCTTTCCACCTCCGGTGCCACCTCCTGGATCCCTCCCACCTGGGATACCTCCGGCCATGCCCCCACCACCTATGCCTCCTGGTGCTGGAGGACATGGTCCCCCATCAGCAGGAACCCCAGGGGCCGGACATCCTGGTCATGGACATTCACATCCTCACCCATTCCCACCAGGTGGGATGCCCCATCCAGGTAGGTGTTTTTGCCGGGAAAGGGAACAGTAAGCTTGGTAGAGGGTCTCTGTCAGCACTCACCCTGTTTCCCTTTGTTCTTAACCATAATAGTTCTAGAGCTCTCTTTTCATTTAGACATTCTTTTTATAAAACATAAAATACCTTATTCTGTATATTTTAACACTCCCACCCTGTCTCTACATATTTAATTTTTTCTGAAGAGTAGTTTGGACTTGCTATTTTTTATTTCCTAACTTTCATTTTCATTCTCTTCTCTGACTGTACTCCAAAGTAGTAACCCAGTTGCCAAATCTAGGAGACATTTCTGCTCCTTATCTTGTTGAATCTATGGCATACTTGGAACTAACCATGTCTTCCTGTTTGAAATTCTGTGTGAGCCACCTGCCCTGTAATCTCAGAACTCAGAGTGGCTGAGGCAGGATTGTTGCGAGTTCAAGGCCAGCCTGGGCTACATAGTGAGCTCCAGGACAGCCTGGGCTATATAATGAGACCCTGTCTCAAAGCAACAACAAAAGACCAAAAGTCAAAATCAAAACCAAAACAGACAAAAGAAATGCTTGCCTCTTTTTGCTCCTGTTTCTCTGGATTCTCTGTCTCTGACATGTCAATCTCATCTATCTTGATAATCTCCTTTTTTCCTGCTTGTGCCAAAATCTTTGTGCTTGGTTCTCTTTTCTGCATGCATCCATGGTTTTAAACTTGTAGATACTGCCAGGTGTGTTGGTGCACACCTGTAGTCCCAGCCCTTGGGAGGCTGAAATAGGAGGTCATTCTGAGTATAGCCTGGGTTACATAGCAAGTTATAGGTTAGCCTGGGATACACAGCCAGACCCTGTCTCCATAAACAAACAAACAAACAAAAAAGCTACACCAACACCCCCCAAAAGGAAGAAAAAACGTAGATACTCGTGCCTTCTGTGTCTCTTTCTTTAGCCCATGGTTACTAACAAGCCAGACACACAGTCCTCCTGCTCAGTGAAATAGCTCCTTTTCTGTCCCTCTCTTTTAAACTACTTCCTCTAACAGTGTTTGTTTTTGGGGATCTTAATTCATAAATCTGGGAGTTTGCTTATTCCCTATCACTCTACTTTTCATACCAAGTCTTATATCTCTGGTGTCTGGTGCCTGTGCCACTGCTAGCACACTAGGTCAACCTCTTCCTTTTTTGTGTGTGTATGTGTGTGTGGGGGTACTGGGTTTTGAACCCAAGGCCTCATGCTTGCATGCTTTGCAAGTGCTGTACCACTGAGCTGCACACACAACCCTTTTTTTTTTTTTTTTTTTTTTACTTTTTGGGACAGGGCTTTGCTAAATTATGTAGATTGCCTGTGGTCTTGAACTTGGAATCCTCCTGCCTCTGCCTCCTGAGTCGCTGGGATTACAGGCTTGTGCCACCGTGCCCGGCTTGCCTTCATTATTTTGGACTTAATTTATTGTAATTTTCTATCACTTTGACTCTAGTTTTCTCTACCTTTAATCTATTTCCATAGAGTAATTTTTCTAAAACAAATGTTTACACACACTTGCTTTTGTTGCTCCCTTTTGCCTACAAAGTAAACCCCAAACTCATTACCATGGCATTCAGTGCTTTTCATGGTTTGGTCTCTGCCCGTTACTTCTATAACTGCATGTTGCTCCTGATTACTGAGTACGGGTGTTTTCAGGAACATATGCCATTTGACACACCTGTGATATGCATATGGCAATCTTTCTACCTAGGGTAGTCTGTTTCCACTCTTGTCCTTCTGAAGAGAATTTTTGTTTGTCTTTAGAATTAGATCTTTGCGCAGGTAGCTTGGCTGCTGCCTTTCCAAATCCTATCAACAGAGTTATCACTCAGCTTATTATATACTTCTGCATCACTGTTACAGTGCCTAAATCATAGAAGGAACAAGTGAAGTGGGCGAGTAGTTGGTTGGTTAGAAGGGGCATGTTTAACAGCCTTATTTTCCATACTCTTCCCTTACTTATATCACTTCCTTTGTTATTTTGCTCTCTTCCTCTCTTCATTTTCTTTGCCCTCTTCTCTGTCTTCCTTCTGCTCCTTCTTCCTTGTATCTTGTTTTATTTTCATAGGGATGTCTCAGATGCAGCTAGCGCACCATGGCCCTCATGGCTTAGGACACCCCCATGCTGGGCCTCCAGGCTCTGGTGGGCAGCCACCACCCAGACCACCACCTGGAATGCCTCATCCTGGACCTCCTCCAATGGGCATGCCTCCCCGAGGACCTCCGTTTGGATCTCCCATGGGTGAGTATGCTCTAGCAACCTACTTCGTCCTCATTTTTTTGTTTTTGTCTTTTTGAGACAGGATCTCACTTTGTAGCCCAGGTGGGCCTGGAACACATGATCCTCCTGCCTCAGGCTCCTGAGTGCTGGGAATACAGGCCTATGTCACCACGCCCAACCTAACTTTCTTTGTTGTACCCCTTGTCTCATGCCTGTCCTTTTACTTCTTATAATTCTTCTGTCTCCCTATCCGTTCCCTGTAGGTCTCCCATCAACTATCCCCTATTTCACACTTTTACTAACTACTTCTTCTCTTCCTGCAGGTCACCCAGGTCCTATGCCTCCACATGGGATGCGTGGGCCTCCTCCACTGATGCCCCCTCATGGATACACCGGCCCTCCCCGACCCCCACCCTATGGCTACCAGCGGGGGCCTCTCCCTCCACCCAGACCCACTCCTCGGCCTCCAGTTCCCCCTCGTGGCCCACTTCGGGGTCCTCTCCCTCAGTAAATTCTCATTCTCCTTCCCACTCATGTATCTTCCCAATATCTTTTCCATGTATTGGACCAATCAGAGTTGCTATATCTCCCTGGGGATAACTCACTAATCTCTGTCACCTGCCTCCCCTTTTAAGGTAATTTTTTTCACAAGAGGTTTTCCTTTTTTAAAATGTTGGTCCTATGTGTTTTACAAATGGGCAGAGACAATAAAGCTATACTCCTTGTTTATTTTTTACTGTGTTTTCCTTGGCAAAATAACTTTTAAGATAAAATGTCATATTCCGAGTGTGGTGGCACATGCCTGTAATCCCAGTGAAATTTAGTGAGACTCTGTCTCAAAATAAAAGATAAAAGATGGGCTGGAGGGTGTAGTTTAGTGGTAGAGCACTTGCAAAATATGTGTGAGGCCCTGGGTTCAACCTCCAAGTATGGGGGTGGGGGAAAGGTATTGTGGAAAGAATGTTATGGTAAGAGGATATTTTTACATTTTAAGGCTTATCCTGTATTGTGCTGTTGCAGTAGCTGGACTCTGCTGTGCACTAGAGCAGTTTACTTATAGGGCTTACCTTATTTATAATACTAAACTGGCAACAGAAGTAAAGTGGCTGGAGATACACTGGCAGAAATAGAAGGTTACATGCACAAAGCTATTCGTTGCAACACTATTTGAAATAACAGTGGATCAGAAACAACTCATGTCTATCAGTAAGGGGCTAGCTGAATGAACAGCTAAATTCACACAATAGAGTACTATGCAGCTGTGAAAAGGGACCAGGAAGAAGCTTGGGGTGTAGGTTAGTGGTACAGTGCATCCTTGGCATATGTGAGACTGGTTCCATCTTTTAAAAACAGGAATAAGGAAGATTCTCTACACTGTTGTGGAGAGATCTCTAGGTTATATTAAAGGAAGGAAATAGTTGGATATAGTGATGCACACCTGTAATCCCAGTGACTGGTGAGTCTGAGGCAAGAGGATTGCAAGTTCAAGGATAGAGGCTGTCTGCGTAACTTAGACTGTTTCAGAATGAAAAAAAATGGGCTGAGGGTACAGCTCAGTGGTAGAGTGCATATAAAGTATGTGGGAGGCCCTGGGTTTAACTCTCAAATGCCCCTCCCCCCAAATAATATGTATAGTGTATATGTATGGGTCGCAACCTGATTAAGGGGTAGCATGTACATGTGTATTTGTTTATATTTTACAAATGGAGCCAGGTACACACCTGCTATTTTAGCTACCCAGGAGGCTGAGGCAGGAGTATCACAGGTTTGAAGACATAGGCAACCTGCACAACTTAGCAAGACCTTGTCTTAAAAAACGGTAGAGATACAAAGGAAACTGGGGATGTGGCTCAGTGCCAAAGCACTTGTTTAGGATGTATGAGGCCCTTGGTTCAACTCCCAGTACTGGGGGTGGGGGGGAGAAAAAGAAGATAAACCAGAAAACTGAGGGAAATTGATACCAGTGGGGAAAGGGAAGGCATGTAGAGGGAAGCTTGATTTCATATGTTTTTCATTTGGAACCATTTAAATTGTCTTACATATTTGCAAAACAAAGTGAATAAATTGGGACAGTAAGAGTTCATTTTCAGCAAAGTCATTTTCTTCTGTTCTTTACCACCAGACATGTTGGACAAGGAGTTTTTAACTTATTCCTATTTTTATTCTTATTCCCAGTCCTTGTAAACCTGATTTTCATTCATTTAAATCTGCCCTCAAAAGACTTTTCAGCAAATAGACCAAACCCAGTTGCCTTATCCCCTCTTTGTTCCTTGACATTTAATCCTGTTGTATCACCTCACAGAAGCTCCCTCTTTGGCTTATGTAGCTGTGAACTTTCCTAAACTCTAAGCAAGAAAAAGTGAGTCTGGCCTCTTGTTCTGCATTATTATTACTCAATTAACATTTTTGTTGTGCCTCCAAAGGTTGTATGCTAGTGGCAGCTGAGGATACAAAGATCAGCAAGGCAGTTCTGTCAAAACTGACATGACATTGTTATTAAAGTAAAATATTTTGAGGGCATGAGGAAAGATATCTAACCTGGCATGAAACTTCTGGAAAACTTCCTTGGAAAATAATGTCTGAATTTAATCTTTAAAGGGTAGAAGTTTCCCAGGAAAAGATAAAGGAGAATCTTGTTCCAGATGAATGGAATATTTCTGAGCAGAAACATTGATAAGAAGCATAATGTATAACACACTAAAGTTGTTTGGTCTTGGAGGCAGATTGAGGTCAAAGCCTGATGAGTGCTTCTCAGCCTTTTTCACATCATAGCATTGAACCATTTGAAACAACATGGAGGTAAGAGAGAGGTGGCTGCTTCAGCTGGGGGATTTTGACTAGAGAATTCTAGTAGCCCTAGTTTGATACGATTATTAGATATCCATGTGATGATATTAAATAGGTTGACTGAGGGTGATTGTGGGTTTGTACTGGAGATGTAAATTTGGGAGTCAGCAGAAAGACAGTATTAAAGTTGTGGGTCTGCCTGCTGTGAGAAAGGAGAAGAGAGTAAGAAGGCTGGAAGGGCCCAGGACTGAGACAGTAGGAACTCTAATGTTAATGTACCCAGCAAAGGGGAGTATGAATGAGTGGCTGGTGAGGTACATGAGACCATGACACCTGGGGAAAATGACTAATTCTTCCCTCAGAATTTAAAAAGAAGAAAATATGTTTTCTTTCTAAGAGTACATTTCTGTTAGCAAGTAATATATTAGTGGAGAGTATGCAAAGTCACCTTGAAGAGAAGAAATGGCTTCCTGCCACCAAGGTTTGGCTATAACCTAATTGGAAATAACATTTAAAGAACACGCCAAACTGAAGAGGATTGTGAATGAAAACCTAGTAAATGAGTGTCCCTGAAGCCCACGTGGGCAGAGCCATTCCAAGTACCATTCTGTAAAGAGTGCTTCAGCCATCAGATTTAGAATAGTCCAGGAGCATTGGCAAGGCTGCCTGGAGCAGAGGTAGGGGAAGAGAATTGTTTCCAAGAGTTTTTGGACCCACTGGCAGGACTCCTTATTGGGGATGGCCAGGTGCCATTAAAGATACAAATCTTCCCCTTCAGTTATGTCATTGTGCATTTATACATTGACATGATTCTGATTTGGCCTCAGGGAGAGAATGTATTAGATATGTAGACATGAGTTTTCAGTCTTTGTGATAGTTAAATTTTTGGTAAAGGGTACTAAATAGTAAATTGATGTTTATGTATTGTGGCTTTATATTTCAGTAAATTATGAACTTTGTTGGAACAAACAAATATCTCCAAAGCCCAGAACTGGAGTCTACAAAGCTCAGGCACACACCCCTATCGGTGGTAAATTCAACACGTCAGATGTCATCCATGTGATCTCTTGAGACACAGGCTGCCAGCCTTTTCTATGTTATATACCCCAGCATTGTGAAACCTCCATATTTAGTAAAGCAGAATCATACAGTGTTAGATCTGAAAAGGACCTGATGCACCATCTAGTGTTTAGTGTGTAGTCCAAGACATCCCATTTTCCAGACAAGAAACCTGAGGTTTGCAGAGGCAGGGTACTTGGCCAAGAGCCAATAATGCATTAGGAATGAGGACCCTGGTCAGAGCCCTTGGTCAGTGTTCTCTGTCTAGAATCTCCTAAGGCCTTACTTGGAACAGATTCATTCAGGATGTACATCCGCAAGCCACTACATACTCTGTCTGGGAGCACTGATGGTCACCAAATATCACCAAACAGTATAGCTTGGATCTGTGAGTCCAGCTTATTGGTAGAGGGGCAAAGGCAAGATGCAAGGAAAGAACTGAAAGCATTTCATTCCTTCCTGCTCTGGAAGCAGAAGAGTATGTGTGTGTGTATGGGGTGCGGGGTGAGAGGAGTAAAAGAGAAGGATTGAGGGAACCCGTTTTTGAGCCACTGGTGCAAGTGAATGGAAGGGGAAAAGTTCACTTAGATCTGTAAAAACAAAACAAAAGAAAACCAAAAAAACCAAAACCCTAAAAATCAACAACAATCCCCCCTCAGCTTCTGCTGAACTCATGTCTGCTACCACCAACTGAATGGAGGAGAGTATGAGGAGATGAAGAGGTCCGCCCTGTGGATAAATAATCTGGACTCTTTGGAGGACAGATGGTAGAGATGCAGGAGTCTCTGCCCCTGGCAGTTCAGGACAGAAACTGTGCCTTGTTATTTCTGGTTTCTCTAAAATGGCTAGGTAAACTTGGAGTCTGAGTACTTTGGATTTAGGAGAGGACTGTGGGAAAGGAATTAGGCTGGGAGCAGTGGAGAAGGGTAAGGGGGGTGCTTTGAAGGTAGCAAGAACCCCTGAAACTCCCAGGCTCTGCCTTCCAGGAGCTGAGGTGCTAAGGAAGGGGCTACCTCATTCACCACCCTCTTTCTGTCTCCCCACTTCCTTCCCTAACATCGCTATTTCTGTCTTGCCTTGGTTTCTTTCATCTTTTGCTAGGAAGGACTTGGGAAAGGCTGTGTGTCACTTCCAGCTGTCCATGTGACAAACCCCTCCATCATTTCTCCGGGGCCTGAGTCCTCGCCCCATCCCCCCATTCCCCCCATCCCCCTCCCCCGCACACAATGGTCTCTCCCGATGCTCAGTGGCGCGGGGTGTGGGGGGGTGATCGGAGGCGGGGCGGGAGGCAGGTCTGCAGTGCCGCTTCCCCGGGTACCCAGAGCAGTCGTAGAGCAGTCGTCGCTACCGCCTCTGCCCAGCGGCTGGACCCCCGCCCTCACCGGGACTCACTTACCCCGGGAACCCAGCCCAGGTGAGACCCCTCTCCAAGCCTCTCACCTCCACCCCGCCCCTGGCAGACGCATTCTTGTTTTGCAGCCATTTTATTCTCCGATGCTTTGCTTATGGGGAGGGTGACCGTACCCACGGGGAGGGGTGGTGGTGGTGGTGGTGGAATGGATATTTATTTCAGTTGTTGTGCAGATCAGGATATCTATCTATCTATCTATATACATACATTTTTGTATATATATGTGTGTATATATATGTATATTTATTTGTAAATACATACATACATAAGTATGTATGTCTGTATGAATGAAAGGTGTTTTTTCCTCGACCTTAGCCAAGTCCCACTGCACTCTTCAGAGATTATCCTGGTAAGGGGTTGTTAGGCAGAACGCGCTTCACTCAAACTCCAGTCCCCTCCTCACCTTGACGTCCCCCCCCAATCCCCAGAATGATAAATGACCTTGGCTGGAGCCAGAGAATGGATGCTGTCTCAGTCTGCTTGCCTAGAATTGGGTTGGGTTGGGGGGCAGTGGAGGAAGGGCGGGTGATGGAAGGAGGGAAGGGGATTAAAGAAAGAAACACTGGAGAGACAGAGATGGTAAACGTCCAGATAATAGGGCCATGGATACAGGGGCTGGAGGCGATTACCTAGGGCTGTGGGGGTGGGGTGGGGTGCTGAGTGATGGTGGGTGCTTGTCCAGCAGCAGGATCAAGGGTGGGGAGGCCCTCCGAGGAGCAGTTTGGTCAATTCTAGAGACCATTCCAGAGCTGAGGCATCATGGGGGTCAGAGGGTCGCTGCAAATGCTGGTAGGTGGTCTCTAAGCCTGAGCTGCCTCTGCCTCTGTGCATTCTCAGCTGACACCCCCCCTCCCCTCTCAAAACTGTGGATGCTCCCATCTTCCTTATCTAGATGCAGGATGTGGGGAGGGGAGACTCAGCCTTGTCAGTCCTGGGGTGGGGGCTGAGGCTCAATGATCTAGCCATAATGGGGAGAGACGTTCTGGCACCTCCCACATTCTACCTACCCAGCTGTCCCTCCCCTTCTCCCCCCGCCCCCCCAGCGCCGAGGACGTTTTGATCTGTGACTGCTTCATAATGACCTTGTCTTCTGGGCTGAGGTGGGCTGGAAATCTAAGTGGCCCCTGAAGTCAGGGGCTTTGATTGGGGGCGGGGCAGTTCTGGACCACCTAGATCTAGGACTAAGTGTGTTATTCTGAAAGGAAGCATTTGCTCAAGAATATCCCCAACTCGCCCTTTCTACCCTCTGCAGAAAATCTCCTGGGCACATATCTCTGGTCAGGTGAAGCCAGTCAGCCTTAAAGGGCCCTTGTAAACCTGAATTTTGTCTCATCTAATCTCCACCTCTCCAAGTGTTGTTTCTCTTCTACAGGCTTAGCCACTCTGTGCTGCTTTGGGGGCTAAAAATAGCACTACTTCCTCACCAGCTCAAGGAATTCGTCTTCTTTCTCTTCCTGGGCTTGTTGGCCCTGGGGGAACTGGCTGTTGAGCCATCATATACTGCCATGGCTGTGGGAATCTTCTCTCCCCACAGGTACCTCTCAGGGGTAAACCATGTCAACAAACATAGGATATGGCCTTGGAAGGTATGGCTCCTGATGGGGCCATCTGTTTCCTTCAGGGATTAGGGGTAGAGCCTGGTAGGGAAAGATAGGAAAGAAATGCAAATTACCTTGCAGGGAGGGGATTCCAGTTCCCTTGCCTTCATGGAGAATGGTTGGGCTCTCAACCAAAAAGAAAAAAAGGTGACATAGGGGTCACTGCTTCGGGTCACTGTGGTCCACTGCTTACATTTGTCCTGAGGGGGTAAGGCTATGCTTGCCAGTGCTTCTCTCTGAATCACATAGCATTACTTACCCTCTTCTACTAGGACTAGATATTTGTTTATTTATTTACTTACTTATGTATATATGTATGTATGTATGAGAGAGAGACAGAGATGGGGGAGAGAGAAAGAGGTATTTAATGAAGCCCCTGGATGGGTGAGGTTAGAAGGAGGCAAGATATTTTTAGGGGAGTGGTCTCTGATCTGACTCTAGGCCTGCATCCTCTGTTTCTACAATGGAAGGAGGTTATCCTATACCTCCCTTTGGAGGATGTCTTTTTTTGGGGAGAGACCCAAGGGAC
Source organism: Pedetes capensis (assembly GCA_007922755.1). Taxonomy (NCBI): domain Eukaryota; kingdom Metazoa; phylum Chordata; class Mammalia; order Rodentia; family Pedetidae; genus Pedetes; species Pedetes capensis. The sequence continues at coordinate 61,135 of VMDO01004319.1, read as the reverse complement.
CCTTCATTCTCCACCCTCCGCCTACACAATGCAGTATTTGTGGACTCCTTTTTCCTTGAATCCTGGAGAAACAGAAAGGATTAAGGGGAATTAAGAGGGGAGGCCCTGGAGCAATGAGGTGCAACCATAGACCTTAGACCTTCACTTGAGAAATGTGTGAGCTAGGTCAGTCATTTCCATTCCTACTCCTGCCAGAGAAAGGGGACCCATATATGACATTTTGAAGGAAGTTGGAAACCAGTCATCACCTGTTGGTTTAGCTTTTGATCTTCCCTTTCATCCATTCTACTCAGGTTCCAAGCCTTTTTATTTATTTATTTATTTTTTGTCTTCCCTCATTGGTCTGGAGGAAGATAATGCAGGCCCAGCTGTTGGAATTAGTTTAACGACTGACAGAGGATTCTCCAGAGGACACTGGGCAGCTGCATCTAAGTATGAACTACTGCTTGTGTCTTGCTGCTTCCTGCTTCTTTCACACTTTGCAGTGTAATAGGAAGGAAGGAAACTAATACTTATAGAATATTTATTGTCAGATTAAAATTTCACACTCTGAGAAGTAGAGACTCTCCCAATTTAATTAACCTCAAGTTAAATATAGACACTAAAACCGTAGGGAAGTTAAGCAATCTGCCTAAAAGCAGTTAGTAAGTGGAATTTGGGACTTCAGCTTGGGCAATCTGTCATATGCTTTTCACCTAACCAGCATTCTCCTTGATAGTGGCCCTTTTAGCTGTACAGTCTAAAGAACATCTAGAAATTGCTTTTGTAAACCAGGCACGGTGGTGCACACCTATAATAATCCCAGGGATTTGGGAGACAGAGGCAGGAGGATCGCAGGTTAGAGATCAGAGGCAGTCTGTGTAACTTAGCGAGACCCTGTCTCAAAAAAAAGTAAAAAAATGGGCTGGGGGTGCATCTCAGTGGTCCAGCACTTGCAGAGCATGCAAGCTCGAGGCCCTGGGTTCAACCCCCAGTACCGCAAAAAAAAAAAAAAAAAAAAAAAAAAAAGCTTTTGTTGTGGGGCCTTGTCAGGGCATCTCACTATATTACTATCATCTCAAAAGTAGGAGCTAATATTTCCTTGCCTTTTAGATACCAGGTACTATAGTAAGGATCATATATGCATTATGTCATCTAATCCTTACTTTTCTCTTTTTAAATAAGAGGAAACTGAGGCTTGGGAGTTCAGAAACATGCTCATGCTCACTTAGCTAGTAAGTGCTACAGCATGAAGTCAAACCCAAGTCTGACTCTGGAAGCTGAGCTTTTACGCACTAGGCTATGTTGGGAGAAGATCTCCTTGGGAGGTCTGTCAACATGGAACCTAAGAGAAGAACGGTGGACGTCCCACCTTCAGATGCTATCAATGGGTTGAAAGTGCCATGTTGGAGGGCTTGTTTTCCTTCTACACATCCACCCCACGCTCTGCTCCCAACAAGAACTCCAGACAGAAGAGAATTCTTGTTTCTGATATTTGGTGTTTTTTCTTTGCAGGTTGGAGATAAAGCAAGAAGTCTGAATTTGATGTGGGCAGAGGGGTAGGGAAGGGTTCAGGGTAGGTGACTGTGATTCTGGAGAAAGTTCCATGGGCCTGGCCTCCAAGGTCAAAGTAAGGGGACTTGTAGTTAAGTGACCTGCAGTTGGCCCAGATAACATCCCTCTTTTACCAAGTGGTGGACTGAAGCAAGGAGGCCATCTCTGTGCCACATGGTCCAGGTGGGGCTCTGGGTTGAGAAGGGCTCTATATTGGCCTTTGTCATCATCCTAGGACTCACAACTTCCCTTTTCTCTCTCTCACTTTTTGTAGGTCTCCAGAGGCTCCTGGGAGAGAAGTAGGCAGCCCTTTCAGAGTTATCCTGGCTGCCCCTTCCCTTTCCATTCCCCGCTCCACTTCCCCCACCCCCACTCACCCTGCGGAAGTGGGTGAGACCAAAGTGCCTCTCCTTCTCTCTTCTAGATACTCACTGGCCAGGTCCTATTTCCTCTTATTCCGAGCCCAAAGATACTGGACATATTTCATCTAAGTAACTAGGGGGAGGGATCTTCTTGACTCCACAAATCCTTGAGCAAAAAGTTGAAAAAGCAGAGAGTGAGGTAGATCCTGTGAAGTGCCCCAAAGCCCCATCATGGAGGAGGGCTTCCGAGACCGGGCAGCTTTCATCCGTGGGGCCAAAGACATTGCCAAGGAAGTCAAGAAGCATGCGGCCAAGAAGGTGGTAAAGGGCCTGGACAGAGTCCAGGACGAATATTCCCGCAGATCCTATTCCCGCTTTGAGGAAGAAGATGATGATGATGACTTCCCTGCCCCTGCTGATGGCTATTACCGTGGAGAAGGGGCTCAGGATGAGGAGGAAGGTGGTGCATCTAGTGATGCCACAGAGGGCCATGACGAGGATGATGAGATCTATGAGGGGGAGTATCAGGGGATCCCCCGGGCAGAGTCTGGGGGCAAAGGCGAGCGGATGGCAGATGGGGCACCCCTGGCTGGAGTGAGAGGGGGCTTGAGTGATGGGGAGGGTCCCCCAGGGGGCCAGGGAGAGGCCCAGCGGCGGAAAGAACGGGAAGAATTGGCCCAGCAGTATGAAGCCATCCTACGGGAGTGTGGTCACGGCCGCTTTCAGTGGACACTGTATTTTGTGCTTGGTCTGGCGCTGATGGCTGATGGTGTCGAGGTCTTTGTGGTGGGCTTCGTGCTGCCCAGTGCTGAGAAGGACATGTGCCTGTCTGACTCCAACAAAGGCATGCTGGGTAAGACACATCAGGGGCACTACAGCCCTATCTTGCCCCCAATTCTGGAAACACCTTTGTTCTAGGAAATGCCCCCTCCTTCCCCCAGGGCTCCCTAGGTCCTTGTTTCCAGGGTGTCCCCAGAGGCCCCAGGGTTCCTCTGCACACGGTCCCCTCACATGCATCCTCTTAGAAGTTGGGTCAGTGAAGCTGTGCGTGAGAGGGGCTTGAGGGAGAGTAGCTGGACTAGAGCTTGGGCTAGTGGCTGGCTGGCTGGTGGCTTGCTTAATTATTTCTGCAGGATGTGGCCATGATGGGTTAGGCCACTGTTCAGTGTTTCTTCATAGCCTTCCTTTTTATTCCATTTGTTTGGGAACAAAAAGTCAATTCTCAAATTTCTTAGTATAAGTGGGAAGGTTCTGTTTAGGGTGGTGGGGGAAGAGACTTCTCAGACTTTGGAGTGTCCAGGCGCCACGGAGTGGTGTCTGATGGCCTTTCCAAGTAGGGACCCTGAGGGGAGATGCTCCCTAGACTCACTGAGAAAGGATCTAGGGCATTCTAGGCCTTGGACAGGTCTCTTTGCCCTGGGGCTTGGTTTGGGCATTGGTACATTGCCATGTTTGGTGTAGACGATTTTTAAGATCAATTCTACCTCTGATTTTTATGAGGGAAGCAATAAACTGGAGAGTTTTGGGAACAGAAGTGTTGAGACTAAAAGGAGTAAAGGACAGGTTTTGTGGGGGAGATTTCCTGGTAAGATTAAAAGTATTGGAGCCCCTTTACCAGGGAACAAAAGAGAAACTTCCTCCTCCTTTGAGGGCTTCAAAGTAAGGATAGAGAGGACCCAGGCAGGATCTAGAAGTCAAGGCAGATGCATTCCTCCTTCTAAGTGAGCTAGGGATGAGGGTGTTTTGTGTGTATGTGTGTGTGTGTGTGTGTGACACAGACGGTGAGTCATGAGAGAGAAGGGAGAAAGAGAGATGGGGAGAGGGGAAAAGGGAGGGAAGGAGCAAGATTTTGCCATATCTGCCTTCCTGCCTTTGAGCCCCTGGCCTGCAGAGATGACCTTCCATCTTTGCTCATACAATTCATCTTTTCTCACTTATCTCTGGTTAGACTTAGCTTCTAGAAGTTCTTCAGATCCTCGATCCATTCTGCTGTAGTTTCAGCTCCTAATGCTCAGTGAGGGGGAAAATTGAGGTGCGGCTGCTCACACCCTCCTGCCTCTGCTTTCCTTGTCCCCCAGGCCTTATCGTCTACCTGGGCATGATGGTGGGAGCCTTCCTCTGGGGAGGCCTGGCTGACCGGCTGGGTCGGAGACAGTGTCTGCTCATCTCGCTCTCAGTCAACAGTGTCTTCGCCTTCTTCTCATCTTTTGTCCAGGGTTATGGCACTTTCCTCTTCTGCCGCCTCCTTTCCGGGGTTGGGTGAGTGTCCATATCCTAAGCTCTTTGAAGACAGGACTGTGCCTTGGTCACTGCTATATATTTGGGGCCCAATACAGTACCAGACACTTTAGGTGCCCCTTAAATATGTGAACTGAATGAACGAATGAACGTATTTCTTTCTTTCTTTTTTTTTTTTTTTTTTTTGTGGTACTGGGGGTTGAACCCAGGGCCTTGCGCTTGCATGCTCTGCAAGTGCTAGACCACTGAGCTACACCCTCAGCCCATTTTTGTACTTTTTAAGACAGGGTCTCGTTAAGTTACACAGACTGCCGCTGGTCTCGAACTTGCAATCTTCCTGCCTCTGCCTCCCAAGCCGCTGGGATTACAGGCGTGCACCACTGCGCCCGGCTACACATTTCTTTCTTATGCATCATTTTTAGGCCAGTTTCCCCTGCCCAGGTCCTGTCTGCTATCATCCAGAATACCATTCTGTGTCTGGCCCACTTCCAGGTCCTCTGCCATACCTCTAGTTCTGTGTCAGAGTCTGTCTCCACAGGGATGCTCGGTAGGCCTCAGCCAGTCTCCTATAGACTCTAGAGTTCTTTCCTCTCAGAGTACATATATTGCCTGCATTTGACAATAAACCTTCCTGACACCCACATCTGCCAGAATCTGACCCTTGCCCTACACGTCCCCAAGTGCTGTTAGGCCTTCACTCTGCCTCATCTCTAAGCTCTTTTCTGACCTACTCCCATAACACCTGCCCTCAGATTCCTTTTGCCCATCTTTTTTCTCTGGAGATTTTCCCTTTTCTATAGTTACCTTCCCTTCTCCCAATTCTGTAGTCCCCTTCAAGATTTAATCTTTGTTCCTTCCCTTACCTGAGATCTACTTGCCTGTTTCCCACTATCCCAAAGACCGATGCTTGATGGCTCGTGGAGAGAGGAGCCTGTGGGGCATTATGAGTTAGCATCTCAAAGGCCTGGAAGGTGAAAGAGCATTGGAGTAGGGGACCAGAGATTTGGCCATTTTCTAATGCAGAATTCTTGAACTGCCCTGCAGGATTGGAGGGTCTATCCCCATTGTCTTCTCCTATTTCTCGGAGTTTCTGGCCCAGGAGAAACGTGGGGAGCATTTGAGCTGGCTCTGCATGTTTTGGATGATTGGTGGAGTGTACGCAGCTGCCATGGCCTGGGCCATCATCCCCCACTATGGTGAGCAACCCCTGGAGTCCACCCCAGATGCCCCCACTGTCCTTCTCTCCTGGGCTCCCCATGCTGGGAACCCCCAGCTTCTGGCCTTTCTGCTCATGCCGTGACTCTGTCTCTGCCAGGGTGGAGCTTCCAAATGGGTTCTGCTTACCAGTTCCATAGCTGGAGGGTCTTTGTCCTCGTCTGCGCCTTTCCTTCTGTATTTGCCATTGGGGCTCTGACCACGCAGCCTGAGAGTCCCCGCTTCTTCCTGGAGGTGAACAGGGCTATGCTGGCGGGATGGGGGAGGGAGGGCAGAGGGAGCCATGTTTAAATACTCACTCTGGGTGTGGTGTTTGTGTGTGTGGCTGCTTTCCTTCCTCAAGGGTCCACACTCGGGAGAACTTTTATCTTAGAATAAATCTCCAGAGGGGTTCTGTGGGTGGAGAAACCAGGGAACCGGCTCAACTCTGGGTGGCTTAAGATTTTGCAAGCAGGAACCTTGACCCTGACCCTGACTTCATAGCTCAAGCCAGGTTCCTTCCCTTTACTTCTCCCTCCACTTATATGTGGGTCCATTAGGGTTAGGATGCTGCCCATTCTCTGACTACATACTTGCCCATCATCTTCCTTGTCTTCATTTTCCTCTTTCCACTGTACCAGGGAAGCCCCAGTTACTGTGCTTGCATTTTATATTTGTCCCATGGACGCCCCGCCCCACTCTTGCCCAAGTCTGATTATGTCTTGCTATCCCCTAGCCTGGGCTGATGCATGCCCATAGGCCAGAGTTGAGGGTGGGTTTGGAGGTGGGAGCCTTTTTGTGTCCTGGGTCTCCAGAAACCAGATGGGAGGGAGAGGTTCTGTGACTCTGGGTCTAAGAGCACTGACCTGGATGTTGGCATTATTTCTGTGGCTCTAGAATGGAAAGCACGATGAGGCCTGGATGGTGCTGAAGCAGGTTCATGACACCAACATGAGAGCCAAGGGGCATCCCGAGCGAGTGTTCTCAGTAAGCCACAGCCCTCCCTGTTCAAACCTCCAAGCCTTTGCTGCCCAGTCCCACTTGGCCCCTTTCTGATGTCTCCACTTTCCTAGATATCTCAGACCACACTCTACCTTAATGACATTCTCAGGGTATCATATCCACCCCCTACCTCCTATTTTGCTACTTTGGGGAAACTGAGGCACTTGGAGGGGGTGGGGAAATACAGCATGTATGACTGCTTACCCCTTCTCTCGACTCCAGGTAACCCACATTAAAACAATTCACCAGGAGGATGAATTGATTGAGATCCAGTCGGACACAGGGACCTGGTACCAGCGCTGGGGGGTCCGAGCCTTGAGCCTAGGGGGACAGGTAATAGAGGATGGATGGTGGAGAAAGAAGGGAATGGGAAGGTGGAGAGGAAGGTAGGGCTTGAGCCTGTGTAAAGGTTAAATGTAGACTGAAGGGAGGTGGGAGCGAGAAAATGGGGATCTGCAGGTGCTAGCAGTTAGTACAGCTGTCTTATGCCTTCACTCTGCCCCTGCAGGTTTGGGGGAATTTCCTTTCCTGTTTTGGTCCAGAATATCGGCGCATCACTCTTATGATGATGGGTGTATGGTTTACCATGTCGTTCAGGTGAGGTGGGTGGTATGTGGTTGTGGTTGTGTGGGCTGGGAGAGAGGGGGAGAAGGTGGAAAGGAAGGGCGCCAATAATGAGGAGAGGTGGTGTTCAGACCTCCCCTGATCCAGGTCTTTTACTTCATTCATTCACTAAACTTATATTTCAGGCTGACCAGTATTAAGTTTCTGTTCTGTGTGGGTACTGTGCTGGGATGAGGTATATGTGTCCCAGGCCTCATGGAGTTTGTATTTTGGTTGGAGATGGATAAAAGTAGCCATAAAGCAGTGTGACAGTGCCATGGTCCGGGAAGGGCACAGTGCTATGGGAACATTTAGGACTTGGACTTGGGGAGTGAGGATCGAAATCCTGAAGGGTGAATGGGAGTTAGGCTGAAGGGTGGGGGTTGGAAGAGGAAAGAGGAAATGTCTGGGATGTAAGAAAGAGTAAGATGGGTGTCAGAGGAGATCCTAATGTCCCCAGAAGGATAGCACATGGAAAGGGAAGAGTGTGAAATGAGGCTGGAGGCGAGCAAGGCCCTGAAATAGGCTGTGTTTCCCCTCACTCTGCACTGCCTGCTTCCGATCTCTAATCTGCCATGATTCTTCTGCTCTTGCCTCTTCAGCTACTATGGCCTGACTGTCTGGTTTCCTGACATGATCCGCCATCTCCAGGCAGTGGACTACGCAGCCCGCACCAAAATGTTCCCTGGAGAACGCGTAGAGCATGTGACTTTTAACTTCACACTGGAGAATCAGATCCACCGAGGGGGGCAGTACTTCAATGACAAGTATGTGGGGGACCTTTAAATGTCACTCTTCCCCTATGCCTTCTACTTTTTTTTCTCTGAGATGAGTCTGGGAGTTCAAGACAAGGTGGGTTGGGGTAAATACCTGCAATTTCTCCTCAATGCTGATTTTCCCGTTACTTCACTAAGGCAGAGAGTCATGTCAGTTAGGGTGAGGATGGATGAGTCTCATCATCCTGCCTTATAGGTTCATTGGGCTGCGTCTGAAGTCAGTATCTTTTGAGGATTCCCTGTTCGAGGAGTGTTATTTTGAGGATGTCACATCCAGCAACACGTTCTTCCGCAACTGCACATTCATCAACACTGTCTTCTATAACACTGGTAAGGTGGGGTGGCCGGTGGGTATCAGCCAAAGGGCTGGGTGGACCTTGATGAGGGGAGAAGGACACTTTCTCATGTGCTAGCTTATAGTTTTCAAGCCGAGAGCCTTCTGAAGCCCTGGGGGAAGGTGATATGAGGGCTTAGTGGCTACCACCAATAATTTGGTGGACACTGGACATTTTCCTATCATAGAATATCTGACAAAAACATCAAGTTTCTTTGCCTTTGGTTGGAATTATGATAAGTCAGTGTGGTAATAATCCACTTTTGAAGAGGGAAAAAATAATACCAGAGTCCTTAGGGAAAAGAAAATCAGTAAGAGAGATATTTAATGAGGAAACTAATGGGGGCAGGGGCACCATTGTATTAATCCACTTGATTCACAGTGATTCTTCAACTGCATGCACATGAAATTCTGGTTTTGTGAGCTAGATTGAGGTTTTCCACCTCTAACTGGAAAATTGGGTAGGCTTTTCCCACCATGCAGGAAAAAAGAGTAGCAGACAGGACTCTTATTTTTCTCAGAAATATTTCCTAGCTAGTGCTTACAGCCAAGTCAGGTGGACAAAAAGAATGAATGAGAAGCAAAGACTATTAATGGGAAAGCTTGGAAACTATGACATAGTTTGACATGGTCATTTTCTGCTATAAAGATTTCTAGTTCTCAGCTGTGCGTGGTGGTACATGCCTGTAACCCCAGTGACTTGGGAGGCAGAGGCAGGAGGGAGGATCACAAATTTGAGACCAGAGGCAGACTGTAATTTAGTGAGATCTTGTCTCAAAAAGTAAAACAAATGGGCTGGGGGTGCAGCTCAGTGGTACAGCACTTTTAGAGCATGCAAACACGAGGCCCTGGGTTCAACCTCCAGTACCACACACACACACACCCACAACCACACACACGCGACTTTTAGTTCTCATGGTGATATTATCAGATGCTTTGCAATGAGTTCCTGAGATAATTCTGAGAGGCCCCCACTGTGAATGCCTATAAATGTAGAGTCCTAAGCCCTAAGCAGTAGCAACTTCCCTCTCACATTTGCTATGACTGCCTGTGTGTCTTGGCCTTCACCCCCAGATCTGTTTGAGTACAAATTTGTGAACAGCCGTCTGATAAACAGCACATTCCTGCACAATAAGGAGGGCTGCCCACTAGATGTGACAGGCACTGGTGAAGGTGCCTACATGGTGTACTTTGTCAGCTTCTTGGGGACACTGGCTGTGCTTCCTGGGAATATTGTGTCTGCCCTGCTCATGGACAAGATTGGCAGGCTGAGGATGCTCGGTAAGAGGGAGAGGCTGGGTGGCGGCTGGTCAGAACTGAGGAGGGAGCCAGGGGTGGGGGAGGCTGTCAATAGGCTTTTTACCTTAGGCTGTGGAAGAAATTGGCCAGAAAGCTTTTTCTGCTCATGTTTTCTGTTTAGAGTGTGCTGCAGGATGGGGTGGGCCTGGCATACGAGTTTCTCTAGCAGGTAAAGGAGGTAGGCAGAATAACAAATGGCCATGGCATAGGCTTTGAGATTAAGGTTTTGAATCTCACCTCCACTACCTACCTTGGACAAGTTACTTACCCTCTGTCAGCCTGGCTGTCATCTCCAACATGGGAGTGATAGTGGTACCTGTCTCACAGGATTGATGTATTAGAGTAATCCATGCAAAGCATGAAGTTGGTTGGCCCATAGTTGGCACTGAATAATTACTGACATTCTTAATAAACAGAAAATTTCAAGGGAGGTTGAGGATAAGTGAAGGGCCTTCCTTTTGGCTACCTTGGGAAAAAGAGTGTCATCCGGGGCTGTTGCAAAGCTAGCTGATGCTAACACCTGGGACATGGGTGGGTTTCATTGCTCTCTCTTCTCCTGGCTCTAGCTGGCTCCAGCGTGATGTCCTGTGTTTCCTGCTTCTTCCTATCTTTTGGGAACAGCGAGTCAGCCATGATTGCTCTGCTCTGCCTTTTTGGGGGGGTCAGCATCGCATCCTGGAATGCGCTGGACGTGTTGACTGTTGAACTCTACCCTTCAGACAAGAGGTAGTTGGAGTGTGGTGGGGTGAGGGTAGCATGCTGAGGGCTCAAAGGGCAGAGGAGAAGTGAGATTAGGAAGGGGGGCTGAATGGGAAGAGCATCTTTAGGGGCATGGTGTGCATGTTCCTCCTGAGTAGCTTTTGTATCCTCTCCTTGCAGTCTTAACTTTTAACCTCAGTTTTTGGTCTACTTTCTTGTCTCCCAAATTCATCTGTATTCTCTGATGCCTATCTCTCCCCTTTCTGATTTCTCCACCCTTCCCTCTCTCTCTGGCACCCTGCCTGCCATCTCCTCCCACTTCACTTCCCTGCATACCCATTCCTTTGTCTCCTTCCTGGGCCCTGCCCTCCATGTGTACTGGGGGACTCCTGAGCAGGACCACAGCTTTCGGCTTCCTGAATGCCCTATGTAAGCTGGCGGCTGTCCTGGGGATCAGCATCTTCACGTCCTTTGTGGGAATCACCAAGGCGGCTCCCATCCTCTTTGCCTCAGCTGCCCTGGCCCTTGGCAGCTCTCTGGCCCTGAAGTTGCCCGAGACCCGGGGACAGGTGCTGCAGTGAGGGGTCTCTGGGGATGGCAGGCACACTGTGAGACCAACAACTCCTTTCCCTTCCCTGCCCTGCTGTCCAGGCTCCCAGAGCCCTTACTCCCCACTCCCCCGTGTTTGGTGTCTTAGATGTGTGTGTGTGTGTGTGTGTGTGTGTTTGTGTGTGTGTGTGTGTGTGTGTGCATGTGTGACCCCCACGGGCAGGGACTACAGGGAAGGCCCCTTCATCCCAGTTTTGGGATGAAACACTCCCTACTTCCTACTACCCTTGACTTTGCACAAGAGAAGGCTGAGCCCCACCCTTCTCTCCCCCAGTGTTAGTGAGGGGCCCTTGCTTCCCTGCTCCAGGGGTTCTAGAATAGGCTTCCTGTCTTCTCCCTCATTCCCTGGTGAAGCCATGGGCAGGGGGTTAAGGGCCGGGGCTTGGGTGTATACCATGGACCAAAAGAACTTCTTAGAGGTGAAAGGGCCTGGGTGCCCTCTCACTCCTCCCATGGGATGCTGGGGGAGAGTAGCAATAAACCTCAGCCCTGTGGCCTCCACTTTCCCTTCAATTTGGGCTACAGACATGAAGCCTGAATTTTATGAAATTAGCTTTCTGATTCTTATTTATTTATATATTAAGTTCTGAGGCAGCTCAGCAGGACTGTGTGGATGTGTGTATAAACTTACATATGTGTATGTATGTGCCACGGGGTGAGGGTACCACTATACTGTCCTACAATACAAGCCAAGGGTAATTTCAGTAGACACACAGGCAACCCTGCCGCTCCTGGTACCTCCAGAATCTTGTATCTGTGTCAGGCCTGGGGGACAGGTGCCCTAGGCCAGGTTGGGACAAGAGTCCTGCAGTCTAGGGAGACCTGGGAGCACCTGACAAGGCCTCCTTGGGAGAGGCCCCACCCACTGCAGCACAGACTAGAAGAGCACAGCTCCCTCCTGCCGCTCACAGGCAGGGGAGAAGGAGGGAAAGGGAAAGAAACCAGGCAAGGTGGTCAAACCAGCAGATCAAAAAGCACAAGGAGCTGGGGCAGGGGCAGGAAGCAGGGGCCCTCCTGGTAACTCCTCTTAAAGAGAGGGTGGGCTGTAAGTGAGGGACTCCTAATGCAGGGACCAGAAGCCTCAGTTTCCCCATCTGACCTTTCTACACAATAGTCTCTGTAGATTAAGCTGCGCTGGTCCTGCCCTACTCTGTGTGGCTGCTTTCTTTGGTGTCCTCCTCCTGCCCCCACCATAGCTGTGATGTGTTGTAGTTTTTAGCTGTTTGTATAATGTTAAAAAAACAGCAGTTAAATGGAAAAACATGAAAACAACAAAAAAGAAAATCCAGATTCACTCCCCTCATGCTGTGTCTGGTGCCCTGACCCCATAGTCACTCCCGCATTTTGTAACACTGAACCAGGTGGTGACTGTTTAACTCTTTGCTGTCTGTGCTCAAAGGACTGCCTTCTCCAGTGCCCAGTGTACGAGTGCGCACCCCTTCCCTCAACTCCTACCTTGCTGGTCCTTGATGCAGCCCTGTCCCCTGCACCCATGGGGAGACCCATCCATCTCCCGTGCTCTCCTGGGGAAGTCTAAACCCACCTCTGTCGATGTGAAAATTGAAATGAAAAATACTGACGAAAAATAAAAGGAAACAAATCCTTAAAATCCAAAGTGGCTGTGTCTGCTTCTTTGCTGCTCCACCTAGATCTAACACTATGCTGAAAGTCCTAGGAGGATAAAGTGGTGGTGGCCAAACAACTCCCTTTGCAATGTGGAGGCCAGAGTAACATGGTGCATCACATTCACTGCCTAAGGTAACCTTCCTTGACATTTCCACTTTCACAGATGAGGGGCCCTCTAAGTTTCCCAGATTCCAAAACTTGCGATAATATTTCTTAAGACCAGAACCAACTTCCTCCAAATTTTCTGGTGTGCCTTTAAGAAATAGATTCCAAGCTGGGCCTGGTGGTGCATGCTTATAATCCCAGCACCTGAGAGGCAAAGGGAGGAGGATCTCCACAAATTAGAGGCCAGCGTGGTCTACAAGGCAAGTTTCAGGCCAGTGGGGAATACACAGTGAGATCCTGTCTCAAAAAACTAGGAAAAACCACCAAACCAAAACAGATTCCAGACACTATTCCTGACTTGTAGAGGCAAATCCTTTTTTTTTTTTTTTTTTTTAAATAAGCTCCCATGGGAGTTCTTTATGAAGAAATTTGAAAACCACTACCTGCAGCTTACCTTTGACTCCCCTTTCATTCTAGCCCATTGTTCTCTCTCTCCTTTTTTTTTTAATTGGTGGGGCGTAGGGTTGAGCCCAAGGCCTTGTGCATGCTAGGCAAGCTCTCTACCAAGCTACATCCCAGCCCTAGATTTTCAGAGATAGGGTCTCATGATGTAGGTCACATTGGCACTGAGCTCACTATATGGCTCAGGCTGGCCTCAAACTTGCCATCCTTCTGCCTCTGGAGTGCTAAGGATTATAGGCATTTGTCACCACTCCTGGCTGCCACTGCTGGTTTAATCAAGCCATTTTCTGATTGTTAAAGTCTCTCTCATCAATTCTGTTTCTATAGCTGACCTCTAAGTCAGGGTTCAGCCTTCACTCTTGATTAATTTCTGTGTCTCCAATCTCCTAGGCCAACCCATTTAACACATCACTGCCTGATCAATCTGTCTCAAAATGGTCTTTGGCATACCCTAACTCAAAATTCTTCAATGACTCCCTACTGCCTAGCCCCCTGACACATCTGTCAGTTTGATACACTGTAAGGGCTTGCGTGTTGCTATGAGGCTGAAAGCTATGCTACCAGTATTACAGATAACCAACGGGTAACCCACGGTGGACAGGTTTCAGCTGAGCTTCCAGACTAAGACACACTAGGGAGGAGGACCTGGCAGCTACCTCCCAAAACAATAGCCATTGAAAACCCTATGATTAGCAGAAAAACACTGTCAGATAGAGTGCTGGAAAATAAAAACTCCCAGGTTGGAAGGCACTCAAGAGACTACTTGGGGAAGAATTGCCTCCTCAAAGTAGAGTACCTTAATGACAAAAATGGGATAAAGCCCCAGGGAACTCTATTTGCTGATGTGGCAAGACTCAAAATGAGGAGAAACAACTATAAATATCCATTAATAACTGGAATGTGGAATATGCATTAGTATAAATCTAGGAAAATTAGAAATTGTTAAAAGAGAAATTGAGCATATAAACATTGACATTCTAGGCATCAGTGAGCTAAAATGGACCAGCATGGGCCATTTTGTGTCAGATAATCATATGATCTACTATGCTGGGAATGACAAACTAAAGAGAAATGGGGTTGCATACTTCATCAAAAAAGACATCTCAAGATCTGTCCTAAAGTACAATGCTGTCAGTGATAGAATAATATCCATACGCCTACAAGGAAGGCCAGATCATATGACTATTACTCAAATTTATACACCCACCACTAAGGCCACAAATGAAGATAGGAAAGATTTCTACCAGCTCCTGCAATCTGCAATAGATCGACCATACAATCAGGATGTACTGATAATTACTGGTGACTGGAATGCAAAAGTTGGAAACAAAGAAGGAGGCTCAGTAGTCAGAAAACATGGCCTTGGTGACAGAAATGATGCTGGAGATCACATGAGAGAATTTTGTCAGACCAATGACCTTTTTATAGCAAATACCTTTTTTCACCAACATAAATGGCGAGTGTACACATAGACTTCATCAGATGGAACACACAAGAACCAAATCGACTACATTTGTGGAAGACGATGGAAAAGCTCAATACCAAATGTCAGAATGAGACCAGGTGCTGATTGTGGGTCAGACCATCAACTGCTCATATGCAAGTTTAAACTGAAACTGAAGAAAATTAGAACAAGCCGGGAGTGGTGGCACACACCTGTAATCCCAGTGGCTCGGGAGGTGGAGGCAGGAGGATTGCAAGTTCGAGACCAGAGGCAGTCTGTGTAATTTAGCGAGACCCTGTCTCAAAGAAAAGTAAAAAAATGGGCTAGGGGTGCAGCTCAGTGGTCCAGCACTTGCACAGCATGCAAGCGCAAGGCCCTGGGTTCAACCACCAGAACTGCAAAAAAAAAAAAAAAAAAAAAAAAAAAAAAAAAAAAAAAAAAAAAAAAAAAAAAAAAAAAAAAAAAAAAGAAAGAAATTAGAACAAGTGTACAAGACCCAATGTATGACCCTGAGTATATCCCACCTGGGTTCAGAGACCACGTCAAGAATAAGTTTAATGCATTAGACATGAATGATAGAAGACCACACAAGTTGTGGCACGACATCAAAGATATCATTCATGAGGAAAGCAAAAGGTTATTGAAAAGACAGGAAAAGACCAAATTACATATCAAGAGACTCTGAATCTTGCCCATGAACATTGAGCAGCTAAAGTAAAAGGAAGACATGATGAAATTATGGAACTAAACAGAAGACTTCAAAAGGCAGCTTGAGAAAACAAAATCAAATATGTTAATAATATGTGCAAAAAGCTGAGACAGCAAACCAAAAGGGAAGAACATACTGTGTGTTTCTCAAACTTAAGGAATAAAAGAAATACTTCAAGCCTTGAGTGGCAATAGTTAAAGATCCTACAGGGAATATATTAAACAATGCCGGAAACATCAAAAGAAGATGGAAGGAGCTGGGCACGGTGGCTGGGGAGGCAGAGGCAGAAGGATTGCAAGTTCAAGACCAGAGGCAGTCTGTGTAATTTAGCGAGACCCTGTCTCAAAAAAGTAAAAGAATGGGCTGAGGGGGAAGCTCAGTGGTCCAGCACTTGCAAAGCATGAAAGTGCAAGGCCCTGGGTTCAATCCTTAGTACAGCAAAAAACAAACAAGCAAGCAAACAAACAAACAAACAAACAAACAAAAAAAGATGGAAGGAATATACAGAGTCATTATATAAGAAAGCATGGGTAGACGACCAATGATTCCAAGAGGTTGCATATGATGAGGAACCAATGATACTGAAGGATGAAGTAGAAGCTTCCCTGAAGGAATTGGCAAAACACAAAGCTCCAGGAATTGATGAAATACCCATAGAGATATCTCAACAAACAGATGTAGTACTGGAGGTGCTAACATGTTTATGCCAAGAGATTTGGAAAACAGCTACCTGGCCAATGGACAGGAAGAGATCCATACTTGTGCCTATTTCCAAGAAAGGGAATCAAACCAAAAGCAGAAATTATCAAATGATATAATTAAATCTCACACAAGTAAAATTTTGCTAAGGATCATTCAAAAGTGACTGCAGCAGTATATTGACAGGAACTGCTGGAAAATCAAGCCAGATTCAGAAGAGGGCATGGAACCGGGGACATTGCTGCTGATGTCAGATGGATATTAGCCAAAAGTAGAGAATACCAAAAAGATGTCTATGTTTTATTGACTATACAAAGGCATTTGACTTTGTGAAACACAACAAATTATGGATAACATTGTGAAGAATGGGAATACCGCAGCACTTAATTGCATTCATGAGGAATCTGTACATGGACCAGGAGGCAGTCATTTGAACAGAACAAGGAAACACTGCCTGGTTTAAAGTCAAGAAAGGTGTGCATCAGGACTGTATCCTTTTACAATACCTCTTCAATCACTATGCTGAGCAAATAATCCAAGTAGCTGGACTTTATGAAGAAAAATGTGGCATCATGATTGGAGGAAGACTCATTAAAAACTTGCATTATGCAGCTAGCACAACTCTGCTTGCTGAAACTTAAAGAGGATTTGAAATATTTACTGATGAAGCTCAAAGAACACAGCCTTCAGTATAGACTGCGCCTCAACACCAAGAAACAAAAATCCTTACATCTGATTCAGTAAGCAACTTCATGATAAATGGAGAAAAGATTGAGGTTGTCCAAGATTTTGCTTTACTTGGTTCTACAATCAACACCTGTGGAAGCAGCAGTCAAGAAATCAAAAGACAGCATTGCACTGGGTAAAGCTGTTACAAAAGATCTTTTAAAGTGTTGAAAAGTAAAGATGCCACATTGAAGACAAAGCTGTGCCTAACTCATGCCATAGTCTTTTCAGTTGCGTCATATGGTTCTGAAAGCTGGACAGTGAATAAAGGAGACAGGAGAAGAATTGATACTTTTGAATTATGGTGCTGGAGACAAATACTGAATATATCATGGACTGCCAAAAGAAACAATGTATCTGTCCTAGAAGAAGTGCAACCAGAGTGCTCCTTGGAAGCAAGGATGGGTAGACTACTTTTACTTATTTTGGACATGTCAGGAAGGACCAATCCCTGGAGAAGGACATCATATTTGGGAGAGTAGCAGGTCAACAGAAAGAAGGAAAACCCTCCACTAGACAAATTGACACAGTCTCTGCAACAATGGGTTTAAACATAAACTCTTCAGACAAAAATGGTCAAGATAGTTTTTCCTTTTCTTTTTTGTCACTGGGGGTCAAACTCAGGGCAAATGCTCTACTTTTTTTTTTTTTGCCGCACTTGGAGGTTGAATGTAGGGCCTTGCACATACTTTTGAAGTGTTCTACCACTGGGCTGTACCCCTAGCCCATTTTTACTTTTTATCTTGAGACAGGTTCTAAGTTATGCAGGCTGCCCCTGGCCTCAAACTTGTGATCCTCCTGCCTTGGCCTCCTGACTCACTGGGTTTACAGGCATGTGCCACTATGCCTTGGAAGTGCTCTACTATTGAGCTACACTCAGCCCAAGGTGTATGTTAAGCAACCTTTTTCTCAATTAATTTCCACATTTGAGATTATCAGAAAGTTGCTTCCATAGATATTACCTGAGCTCCCCTCAGAAATAGGTAGTTCTTGGAAGGCTCACAACCTAAGGGGCAACATAAAGTTTGTTCCATGATATGTAATTATTCTCTAGGTTCTTCTTTACTGCTTTAGTGGTTTTTAAAAAACATATTTTTCGGCCAGTGCAGTGGTGCATGCCTATAATCCCAGTGACTCAGGAGGCAGAGGCAGGAGGATTGCAAATTTGAGACCAGAGGCATTGTGCGTAATTTAGCAAAAAAATGGGGCTGGGGGTGCAGCTCAGTAGAACAGCACTTGCAAAACATGCAAGCACAAGGCCCTGGGTTCAACTCCCAGTACTGCAAAAACAAAACAAAAAAAACCCCACATTTTTCTTATAAACAAGTAATTTTTGAAAATGGAAGACTCAAAAAGTTAAACATTTCCCCAATATGAAATTTGGATGTGTCCCTGTCTATAACTCCTACCTTGCCCAATAACTCTCTGTCTAGTCCAGTTTCTGTGCCTTTGCTTGAGGTCTTTCCCTTGCTTGAAATATCTTTCCTCTCCTTTCTAGTCTAATTCTGCTTTCCTTTAGAGATCCAACTAGTTCACTTCCACATGAATCCCCTCTTGACTACTCTGGTCTACACGTATTTTTCTTTTTTTAAGAACACCTGTAGCACCAATTCACCATGCATTAAGAACGCAGCAATGCAGGTCATATAATTCCTCTTTTAATGTACAGAACTGTTTCCAGCTCATCAGGGTATCCCTTCCTGGATAGTCCAGGCAAGAGCAGTAGTGAGCAACTCTTCTTTCCTTCGGTTAGCTTTGATCTGTAATGAGTTGCTACCTCCTGAGATGTATATCCCAGCAGAATGGGGCCCAGGGATCCTCACCCTTACAAATCATGGTTTTGAGGTAGTAGTTTACTTTCACCTAGCCCATTCAGATACTGCTCCTCCCCCTCTCTTGGGGACAGGGGGTTCCTTGAGTTTTCTTGCTCCCACCCAGGCAGGGGGGGCTGGTGTCCAACTGAGGATTCTCCCTCCACTGGGCGGGGGTTCGAGCCTGGATGGCCAGCGCGTGGACCCGTCCCGCCAGCTCTTCCGACAGCGCCGCGTGGACCATCCGGTGCCGTTGCAGAAGGCTCAGTCCCTCGAAACGAGAACTCACTACAGCCACTCGAAAATGCGTCTCGCTGCCTGGTGGGACAGCGTGGCCGCCGCTCTCGTTGCGCAGCTCCAGCACCTCGGGGCTCAAGGCTTGTTCCAACTTCGCGCGAATGGTGGCCTCGACCGGACCGATGGTCCTCGACCCCGAGCTGCCCCGGGACAAACAGACGCGAGTGGCCATGGAGACCAGGCGCCGGACCAGCTGTCCAGTCAGCATATGCTACGGCAGAGACGCAGACGCGAGTCGTGAAGGCTAGGGTTTGGATAGAGCCCACTTTCACCACCCGCGCCAGGTCCCCATAACCCGCTTTTTCCCCCAAGGTTTACACCTGGCTCCCGCAGGAAGCCCGCCAGGACACCAGTCATGGAGACCCGAGGCACCGCCTCTTTACAATGTGACGTGTTAATTTCGTTTCCGCCTGCAGGCGGTGGAGGGACAAGGGGCGACTAAGGCGGCAACACGCAACGCGCGTTACCAAAAGCATCTGGACGGAATGGCTGGAGGCTGCAAAAATACGGTATGTGCAACTCCATGCTTTTGGTGGTGTCGGCGCCCTTGTGTCCCCTCTGAACCCCAGGGTAGGCCCTTTGTACCTGCGGCTCAGCCTAGGTTACCGCAACTCCTAGGGAGAGCTCAAACTCCGGACGCTCTGGAAGGTGACGCAGTCCTGCAGTCCTGAAGCACGCTAGGAAAGTCAATCCTCCCTGCGCGCTGGGGAACGTGGCACACGCCACGTGGGGGCCCGAGGGTTCTTGGGAACTGTAGTCTCCGGTTCTCTCAACCCGTGGCCATGTCAGAGGTTCTGAATGGGAGCAATGTAAAGCAAAGGGATTTCCCGCTCAGTTGAGGTTGAGATTATCTGATCTATTTTATCGCTAGTAGGTTTTGTAGCTCATCTAGCCCAACTCCTTTATTTTACAAAATGGAAATCCATTCTCTTTATTGAATATGTAATTATTCCATGCCTGACCAGCTGGAGGCTGGAGAAAAAAAGGCTCTGTTCTCCAAGAGTTCACAGAACACTGGAGAAGACAAGAGAACCAATTGCTATACTGTGTTAGGTGCTGTGATGAAACTAAACACAGTTTGCTATAATTTCCAAGAGGAAATTTAGGGAAACAGTCCAGAAGAGACAGCATGAAAACTCATGTCTTAGTCCCTCTAGTCA
Organism: Pedetes capensis; assembly: GCA_007922755.1. NCBI lineage: Eukaryota > Metazoa > Chordata > Mammalia > Rodentia > Pedetidae > Pedetes > Pedetes capensis. The sequence goes on along the minus strand of VMDO01004319.1, from coordinate 41,447 downwards.
GGTGTGGTAGCTTCATGTGCAAAGGCCAGGAGAAGAGAGAACTTGGGGGTGGGGGGGAGTTAGGGTGTAGTTATGTACGGTTGGAGCCAAGGAGGGAGAGATGATGGTGCATCGATCAGTGGGGAAGAGGTAGGGGCTATTAGGCAGTTTAGTTCAGGCATTAGCACACAATAGGGAGGAAGAGGGCATTGAAATTGACTACTGCCATTCAGCCATGATAAAGGAAGCCTTGGGCCTCCTTGAGGATATTAGAAGAACTTCTTGTAATTGGCCCCACACCCTAGTTCAGGATTGAAACTGCCTGGAAGTAAACAAAGGAGACTATTCTGAGACTTCCAGCTATGATCTCCTTCTTCTGAAATACTGGAAAGATCCTGTAAGTAGGTTCTTTTATAAAACAAAAACACTGGGTGTAGGGTGGTCCTCCCTTCCCTTAAGGCCCATATTTTTTGTAAAAACACATTTGACCTTAAACCTGGGCTGTAACCCTTTCCTACTGTCTGCCTTCACTTCTTGAAGCTGAACTACCTTTATAATTTTTGTCTATATTTTCTATCTTTAATAAGCTTATTCTATACTCTATACTATGTCTGTGTCTCATATATATTCTTTTATATGGAAACACAGACAAATGGAAATATCTGCTGCTGGAGAGGGGCAGGTAATTGTTGCCCAAGAAAGACCTGCCAACCTCCAGACCTGAGCTCCAGACCTGTACTCCCTTCTTCAGAACTGCACCCCAGGTCCCCTGCTAACAGGGGCCAGATCTTTCTAGGCTATGGCCTTATTAAATGATGTTTGTCTTTATCCTAGGAGGCTAATGAAGGTTTTAAGCAGATGTGCATTAAGATGAGATTCTCCCAAGATTATATATAAATTTTTTTTTCCTGCAACACTGGGGGTCAAACCCAGGGTCTCACACATGCTAGGTAAGTGCTCTATCACTTAACTCCATGAACAGGCCCTTTTTATTTTTTGTTTTGAAACAAGGTCTTGCTAAATTGTGCAGGCTGCCTCTGGCTTTGAGCTTGTGATCCTCCAGCCTTAGCCTCCTGAGTCACTGAGATTACAGGCATGCACCAAAGCACCTGTCTTGCCCGGCGCGGTGGCGCACGCCTGTAATCCCAGTGGCTCGGGAGGCGGAGGGAGGAGGATCGCAAGTTCGAGACCAGAGGCAGTCTGGGTAATTTAGTGAGACCCTGTCTCAAAAAGTAAAAAAAAAAATGGGCTGGAGATGCGGCTCAGTGGTCCAGCACTTGCAGAGCATGCAAGCACGAGGCCCTGGGTTCAACCCCAGAACCGCCAAAAAAAAAAAAAAAAAAAAAGCACCTATCTTGTTTTATATATTTATAGATGTGCAAAATATTTTTCCCAACTTCTCATTTTGAAAAATTTCAAACCCACAGAAAAGTTAAATAGTACAAAGCAACACCTCTACCTTTCACTAGATTCAACATTTTTCATATTTGTACATAATTATATACTTAAATACACATATATTTAAGTACCTTATATGTATTTTAAAAGTATTTTTATATACTTTTTTTTGTTGAACTTCTTCAAAATAAGTTGCAGATACTATGACATTTCACTAAGTACTCCAACTTGTATCTCCTAAGAACCAGAATATTCTATATAACCACAGCACTCTTACCAGACTCAAGAAATTTAAGTCAGGTGTGCTGGCCAACATTTGTAACCCTAGCACTTGGGAGGCTGAGGCAAGAGGATTGGGAGCTTGAGGGCAGCCTGGGGTAAAGATCCCGTCTAAAATAAAACGAAGAAGAGGAAGATGAAGAGGAAGAGGAAATATGACATTTTCCCCAGCCTTTAAAAAATTTAATAGCAGCCCATTTACTTACCATTTACCTAGATTCACTGATAACATTTTGTCAGAATTGCTTTATATCTCTCTTTGAGTATGTGCATATAATAATGATGTTGTTGTTAGGTCCTGTCAAGTTGAGTTTGACTCATAATGACCTTATAGGGTTTTCAATGGCTGATTGTTTTGGGATTGCTTTGGGAGTAGATTGCCAAATCCTCCTGTTTTTGTGGTGCTGGGGATTGAACCTGATATCTGCAGAGAGTGAGGAGCAGAGCTCTACCAACTGAGCTAAACCCAAGCCCATAATAATAATAACAACAACAAAATAATTATTTTTTGTATCACTTAAGTGCAAAATTTTTAACATTTCACTGCTATATATACTTACTCATCACTTCCTAAGAACAAAGATATTTTCCTATATAACCACTGTGCCATCATCACACCCAAGACATTAAACCTCGTACAACACTGTTATCTAGCATGCAGGTGATAGTCAAATTTCCCCCGTTTGTCTCATTAGTGTCTGCCATGGTTTGAACGTGTCCTCTCCAAAATTTCATGTTGAAACTCATTGAGGTGGTATTTTTGCAGAAAAATTTAAATCAGAAGTTAAGATGTTATAATGTTTGCTTAAAATGTAATTACTAGAACTTAATGTTGCTTGTTTAAAATTTATACATTCCTTCCTGTAGGTCACCTCCTGTCTCCTTGCTTCTCATCTGCGAGTCTCCGCCCTATAATCTGCTTCTCAATTTCTTACAATTACTAAACTCAGTCTGTTGTCTACTCTCCACCCTGATGCCCCTTCCCGATTTCTAACAACTGCTAAGGTCAGTCTATTGAATGTACTCTCCACCCTTAAGCCATTTCCTGATTTCTTGTATCATGCAAATGTTACCTGCCTCTTTCCATGGTAACTAGCTTAACCCACCCACAGATGATCATGTAGGCAGTGCACATGTGGTTCCAATTGACAACCCCCACCTTGTAAACTATATAACCACAGGAGAACTGGGGCTTGGGGTCAGTCCTGAGAGGACTCGTTTCCGTGGGCTAACCTTGCTATAACAATCCTTTTTTGTTGTTGTTGTTGTTGTTGTTTTTTGTTTTTCTTTGGTGGTACTTGGGGTTGAACCCAGAGCCTCCCATTTGCATTCTTTGCAAGTACTGGACCACTGAGCTGCTCCCCAGCACCCCCCCCCTTTTTTTGAGACAGGGTCTCACTAAGTTACGCAGACTGCTTCTGGTCTTGAACTTGCCATCCTCCTGCCTCTCGAGCAGCTGGGATTATAGGCGTGCACCACTGCACCCGGCAACAATATATTTTTTACATTACCCAACTCCTGAGTCTCTCAGAGTACTTTTGGTTTTCTTACCCTGCTTCAGTATTAAGAGGTGGGGCCCTTTAGGAGGTGATTGGGCCAAGAGGGCTCTGCCCTTGTGAATGGATTGTTACTGTTATTGTGAAGTGCCCTCAAGTCATGTTCCACCCTAAGTACAACAGAACAAAACACTTTCCGACACTGTGCCATGCCCCGCACTATTGTCAGTGCTCCTCGGTTTTTGATGGCTGATTGTCTCTGGAGTGGGCTGGCTGCTAAATCCTTCTCCCAAACCTACAGCATCTTGTATTCCTAGGGAGTCTCCCATCCAAGTACTAACCAAGCATGACCGTGCTTAACTTCTGAGATCTGACAAAGTCAGATGCCAGGGTGGTATGGCTGTAGACTGTGAATGAATTGTTGTTGTTAGGTGCCATCGACCCTCAAAGGGTTTAAAATGGCTGAATGTTTCAGGATTGCTTCAGGAATGTATTACCTCATCTATCTCCCATTTTTACAGTGCTAGGGATCAAACCCAGGTCCTCAGAGAGTATAGAGCAGCACTCTACCAACTGTGCTAAACCCCAGTCCAGTGAATGAATTAATGCCTTATAAATGGCCTCCAGGAGTTGGGATCAATCCTTCTGCCCTTCAGCCAAATAAAGACACACAGTGCCATCTATGGAATTGCCCTTCATCAGTTAGTGAACCTGCCAGAAGCTTGGTCTTAAGACTTCTTTGCCTCTACAACTATGAGAAAATAAATTTCTGTTCTTTATAAATTACTTAGTCTGTGGTATTTTGTTATAGCAGACAAATAGGCAAAGATAGTATCCTTTATAATGTAGAATATTTTGAAATGCAGTGGAAATGGAGAGAAATTGCAGCCAAAGACACATATTAGAAGAGTATTAGAAGAGTAATCCATACGTTAAGAGAAGGAAAATGCAAAGAACCTGGTTGACGTATCTGAGTTTACAAAAATAGTACAAATAATTCCTGTATATCCTTTACCCTGCTAATCAAGATTATGAAACATTAACATACTGCCATGCTTCCTTTATTTCTATGCATTTCCTTACACATGTACTGTATAATTATATTCTGAACCATTTGTGAGTAAGTTTTAGAGAGTAAGTCCACTTACCTCTAACTCCCTATGATGGTTAATTCTATGTGTCAACTTGATTGGGTCATGGGTACCCAGATACTTGGTCAAATATTATTCTGGGTGTTTCTTTGAGGGTGTTTTGAATGAGATTAACATTAAAATTGGTAGACAAAGAAAAGCAAATTGCCCTTCCTAATGTGGATGGGCCTCATTTAAACAGTTGAGGGCCTGAACAAGAACTTGATTCTCTTCCAAGAGAAATTTCCTTCTGTCTGTCTGCCTTGGGACTGGGTTATTGACTTTTTCCTGCCTTTGGATTCAAAGTGAAACATTGGCTCCTCCTGGGTATTATTGACCCCAATCTTTAGATAAGAACTATACCATTTGTTCTCAGGCCTTTAAACTTGGACTAGATCTACACTATCCACTTTCCAGTTTGCCAACTCACCCTGAAGATCTTGGAGATCTGGGGATTTGTTATCTCCCATAGTCAAAGAACCAACTGGTTATAATAAAATCTATTTATCTTCCTGTCTCCTTCTATCTTCCTGTCTGTCTCTCTCTCTTCTAGTGTTTCTATTTTTCCTCTGGAGAATCTCAGTATATTTTACTAATATCTATTTCCCCCACATGTCTGTCAGTTTGTCATGCTATCGGGGCTAATGTATTGCTGTGATGTTGAAAGCTATGCCACTGGTATTTCAGATACCAGCAGGGCCACCCATGGTGGACAGGTTTCAGCTCAACTTCCAGACTAAGGTAGACTAGGGGAAGGACTCAGCAATCCACTCCCGAAACAATTAGCCACTGAAAACCCTATGAATAGCAGAGAAGCACTGGCAAATATGGTCTTGGAAGATGAGCCCCCGAGGCTGTAAGACATTCAAGAAAAGACCGGGAAGAGTTACCACCTCAAAGTAGAGTTGACCTTAATGATGGAACTGGAGTAAAGCCTCTGGGACCTCCATTTGCTGATGTGGCACTACTCAAAATGAGAAGAAACATAGTGACTGCAACAGGCTTAAATACAAAAAGATTGTGTGCATGGCACAGTGTTGGTAGTATTTTATTCTGCTATACTTAGAGTTGTTATGAGTTGGATCCGACTTGACAGCACATAATAACAATGTGTATTTAAAAAAAAAAGACATTTTCTTACATACCAGGCAAAATATAGTTGTCAAACTCTGGAAATTAATATAGATATAGCACTACTATCGAATCTATAGACCTTATTTAAAGCTTGCCAGTTGTTGTACTAATGTTCCTTATAGAAAAAAGTTCTGGTCCACAATCCAACCTAGGATGAGATGTTGCATTTAATTGTTATAGCTCACCTCTATTAATCTGGAATAGTTAGCTCCTTAGTCTTTGTCTTTCATGGCTTTGACTTTTTTTGTGTGTGTGTGATGAAGTTTCACTATGTTGGTCAGGCTAGTCTCAAGTAATCCTCCTGGGTCAGCCTCCTGAATGAGTAGCTGAAACTACTGGCATGCATCACCGCATCTGGAAGACTTTGACATTTTTGAAGAGTACAAACCATTTACTGTTATTTTGTAGAATGTACCACAGTTTGGATTTGTTTAATGTTTCTCCGTGATTAAGATTTTGAATGTGCATTTTTGGCAGGAATACTGCAGAAGTGGTTAGACAGCTTTCTGTTACTATAACAAAAATCTGAGATTAACTAATTTATAAAGATAAAAGATTTATTCTGGCTCTTCTTCCACAAGCTCTCTCTCTCTTCCTTTCTCTCCATTCCTTGTTCTTCTCTTCTCTCTCCAGCAACCATGTGCTCACTTTTTTCAGGTCCATCATCCTCTCTGCCTATCCAAGGCACCTTCCCTTCTAAAAGCCTGCTTAACTCTCCTTTTCACTCTGGCTTCTTTACCTTTCCCTGGGGAATAGAAACAGCCTTATGCTGAGTCACCCTGGGAACACAGCTTTTTCCAGTTTCCTTTCCAGGTTTACATAAGCTTCTCCAGATGCTTCAGTTTTCCCTGTAATTATTCCTTAAAGGTGTACTATTTTTAATAAACCTTATCTATACTCTCTAAAGAAATTTATTTTGGCTTAGTTTTGGAGGTTTTGGTCCATAGTCAGTTGGCCTCATTGCCCTGGGCCTCTGACAAGGCAACATATCATGGTGGGGAGCAGGTGGCTGAGCAAAGCCACTTGACTCATGGCCAGGACACAAAAGAGAGAGAAGAGGAAGGGGCTGGGATCCTGCTATCCCCTTTGAGGGCCTGCCCCTAATGACCTGAGGCTCCCCACTAGGCCCTCTCTTGAAGTTTCTAACCCCTACCCTAACACCAACAAGCTGGGGACAAAGCCTCTAACATATGGGCCTTCAGAGAAAATTCAAGATCCAAAGTATAACAAGTAATGCTGAGTCTTTCTTAGTGAAACTCACTAGGGAGCATGTGATCTTGACCTGTCCTATTGCTAATGATAATTCTGATCATGTAATTAGGGTGGTATTGGTCAGATTTCTCCACATAAAATTATTCTTTTTCCATCTGTGATTGTGGAAAAGATAGTAGTTCCCCCGTACCTATGGTTTCAGTTATCTGTAGTCAACTGTGGTCTGAAAATATTGTTGTTGTTAGATGCTGTTGAGTAGGTGTCCAACTCATAGCAACCCTATGTGTTGTTGTTGTTGTTGTTAGGTGCCTTTGAGTCTGTATCTGACTCATAGAGACCCTGAACACAACAGGTGAAACACTATTGTCAGGGCTTCTCTATTTGTAGGGTTTTCAATGGCTGATTGTTTCTTTGGAGTGGGTTGCCAGTTCCTTCTCCCAAGCCTACAGCACCTGGTATTCCCAGGCAGTCTCCCATCCAAGTACCAACCAGGCCTGACCCTGCTTAGCTTGTGAGATCTGATGGGATCAGATGCCATAGTGCTATGGCTGCAGGCCTGAAAATATTAGGAGGAAGAAAATTCCAGAAATAATTTATATTTTTAAAATAATGTTTATTGTGGTATGTTGTTATAATTATTCTATTTTGAAGCCAGGCATGGTGGCATATGCCCATATGGCACACTTGGGAGACAGAGACAGGAGGACTACCATAAGTTTAAGACCAGCCTGGATTACATAGTGAGTTCCAGGTAAGCCTGGATTATATAACGAGACCTTGTCTCACACAAACCAAAACCAAAAAACAAAATAACAACAACAAAAAGCTATTCTATTTTTAGTTATTTTTTTCATCTCTTATTGTGCCTGATTTCTAAGTTAAACTTTATAATAGGTATGTATTGTAGGGAATTATCTGGACACCCCAGAGGTGGATTGGGAGGGTGCTGGGGTGAGGCCTGGCCCCTCCCCAGAACCTGCCCTGTTTCTGGCACATGTGGTTACCCTTAACCCTGGAATCTAGACTGGGACCTACTTGATTCCTTAAGAGCTAATCTACCTAAGTCCCAGTTCACCTTTCACTTATGGTCTCTCCTTAACCTATTACCTCTTCCATCAAGTGATTTAAGATGGCCCTCAAACAGCCCAGCTCTGGTGTGGCCTTTTTCAGCCTGATTGGCATCCCAGAGCTTATCTAATTAGTTATTAAGGAGAGCTCAGTGATTGGTCCAGCATGCACCTAACCCCCAATCCTAAGTGCACTTTTCAAAGCCCTCACAGGGAGAACTACTCCTCCTGGCATGAGCCGCTCTCTGATGGGGTGCACTCTGGTCCACACCCCCACCTATGGTGTATGTAAGCACACTACTGACTACCCCAAGGGTCTATTCTTTCCTTTCTTTCCGACCACCTTGACTTCGGTTGTTACATCCTACACCTGACTTTGCTGCTTCAATCGTCCAGACCTTCAATCAAGCCGCTGAGAGGCAAGACTCTGAGGTCAAGGAAGAAGACCTCAAGTAAGCCAAGAAGAGCTCTTAATCTCCCTGTGCCTGGGAGGAGGTGACAGGAGAAGACAACCAGTGAGAGGCAACATGACCGGACCTTCGGCGTAGCCAGCGTGGACATCAGAGCTGTTTGTTACTCTGATTGTTGTTGTTAGGTGCCCTCAAGTCAGTATCCAACTCATAGCGACCCTCACAGGGTTTTCAATGGCTGAGTGTTTCAGGATTGCCTTGGGAGTGGATGGCCAGGCCCTTCTCCCATTCTTGTTGTGCTGAGAATTGAACTCGGGACCTCAGAGACTGCAGTGCAGCGCTCTACCAACTGAGCTAAATCCAAGCCCATTTGTTACTCTGATACAGCGCTGTTATTTCATCATGGCAGCGGTAACCTGTGCTGTCGGCCAGAAAGTGTTAGGCTCTCCTGCAAAGGAGCAGCTTAATAAAGTTCCTGTTTCTTTTATATAAGAAGGCTCCTGAGGTCCTTCTTGGCGCCACTGACCAGCTTTTGCCCGCCCCCAAGGGTCCCAGAGCGTATGGTGTTATGGTGAAGCTCCCTGATCTTTTGCCGGGCCGGAGTGGGCCCCAACAATGTATGTATAGGAAAATATAATACAATCAGCCTTCAATATCTGTGGAATCCATGTCCATGTGTTTTGCATCTGTGGCTCCAACTGAAAATATTTGGGAAAAACAAACAAACATTACAGCCAGGCATAGTGGGGCACACCTGTAATCCCAGTGAGTAGGGAGCCAGAGGCAGGAGGATGGCATGTTTGAGGCCAGAGGCAGCCTGGGTATTTAGCAAGACCCTGTCTCAAAAATAAAAAGTGAAAAATGGGCTGGGGGTACAGTTTAGTGGTAGAGGGCTTGCAAATTATGCAAGTTCCTCAATGAGGCCCTGGGTTTAATTCTTTAGTGCCACCAAAAAAAAAAAAAAAAAAAAAAAAAAATGCACCTAATTGGGCCTGCTTGGGAGAAGGACCTGGCAACCCCCTCCCAAAAATCAATCTGCCATTGAAAACCCTATGAACAGCAGAGAAGCACTGACAATAGTGTTTCCCCTGTTGTACAGAGGGTCGCTATGAGTCGGATACCGACTCGACGGCACCTAACAACAACAACAACAACAATTGGGCCTGGTGGCATACTCCTGTAATCCCAGCGCTGAGGCAAGAGCATTGTGAGTTCAAGGCTGACTGGTTACAGAGCAAGTTCTTGGCCTGCGAGTTACATAGTGAGACTCTCTCTCATTCCCCCCTCACCCCACACACACCAAAAAATGCTCCTTCATCTGTATTGAATGTGTGTGGATTTTTTTCTTCTCTAAACACTATAGTATAACCAACTATTTATATAGCACTTACATTGTATTAGATATAATAAGTAATGTAAAGATTATTTGAAGTATACAAGAGGATATACCTAGGTTATATCCAAAAGCTACATCATTTTATATAAGGGACTTGAGTGTCTGCAGATTTTGGTACCCATGGGGGTTCCTGGAACAAACCTTCCAAGATATTGAGGGATGACTATGTATACAAGGTCTGGTACTATCTGAAGTTCCAGGTATTCACTGAGCATCTTGGAATGTATCTTCTTGAGGATAAGGGGGTGACCATTGTATTTCTAGTCTATGTAATTTCCTGTTTCTCATTAAGCTTTTGCTCATTATATTTAGTATTTGAGAAGTGAATTTTAGTCATCTTTTGATCAGGGATTATTGAAGATAGAATGGGATCACTGGGGTGGGTAGGTGAGTAAGTGGGTGACGGAGGATGATGACATGACTTGGAGAGAGAGCATACACTGAAAAAGAATCTGAATGTTTAGCAAGAACACTCTGGCTAGTGTGTGAAGAGTGTATTTGAGGAGTGGAAAGAGTAGAAGAGGAGAGGAAGAGAAAAGGCTGCTAGGGTTGTAGGTGAAAGATAACCTGAGTGAAAGCAGGATGTGCTCTAGTGAGAAGTACATTGATTAGAAAGCTGTTAAAGATATCACGTCTCTAGGACTTGCTTTTGGCCAGGGTATTGCACTGTGCTGATCCACAGTAGTAGGAAGAAGTGGTATGCCTTGCTGTAGAGATGACAATTAAACAGAGATTTGAATAACTAGAGGGAACTAACTATGTGGAAAGAGAACTCAAGGCCGAGGGAATGGTATTTACCATATTTTAGATGTGTGTTGCTGAACTCAGTGTTGGCATACTTAGGTGTTCAATCAAATGTACTGGATGGGATACATTGGGCACAGTTGCACATGCCTATAATTCCAATTATTCAGGAGGCTGAGGCAAGAGGATAGTGAGTTTGAGGCCAGCCTGGGCCACAAAGTGAAACCCTGTCTCAATAAACAAACAAATAACCAAACAAATGTACTTGATGAATAAATGAGTTGCACAAATGGAAATGGTCAACATTATTATTACTATTACTATTATTATTATTACCTTTGCAAAGAAACTTTTGCAAATGCAAGCTCCATAGGGCTAGCTTGTTGTCTTTGTTTCTAATAAAAACAGTCAGTCATAATATCTACTCTTTAGTGAAAGTCTGTCTTGGCCAGATTAAGATTTTTGAATCTTTAAACACTGGGAGATTATGGTGACCACTTTATGTATCATTAAACAAAACAAAACAATAAACGATAGGGAAATCTCATGGGGTGAGGGTCTACAGACATGAGAGAAGACACTCAGACTTGCAGCAGAGCATGTTAATTTGGGGGAGAGAACAGAAAGGGCAGCCTGCTGGCAGCAGTATGGGAGGAGAAAGGAAGAAAGATGGCTATGGCTGTGAGAAGCTGCCTTGGGGATAAGGGTTGTATAAAGCTGGGAGGAGACTTGGAGAGGAGCCAGGGAGGGGACTTCTGACAGGGTGTATTCGGGGCAGTGGGCAGATAGGGAAATTTCTGATCTTGGGGACGAGCTTACCTGAAAATGTTTCAACTGCCAACTCTTGGATACTATTTTGGCCTTGGGGCCTTGTATAGCTCTTTTATTTTCTCAACAAATACTACCTGTAACATGAAGATTGAGATGCCCAACAAAGTACTCATTGCTTTTCCCCATGATGATCCCTTCAAAAACTTGATCATTTAAAAAATTGTTTTATGTTTATTGAAGTATATTTTCCACATAATAAATTTATAAATTTTAAATGTACAGCTTAATTTTACATATGAACACACTCATATCAAAAGATAGAAAATTTTCAGTATTGGGTTTTTGTGTTAACATCTGTGTAGCCATCTTGGTTTTCAGCTGCCATTTCATAAGTTAAGTTTCTGCCTCAAGGAAGGTCATTTGAATACTTAACTTGGCTTCTTGGTATTGCCCCGCTTTACTTAACCTATTGTCCCATCTGGCCCCAGGCTCACCCCCTTTGGACATAATCTGATTTAAAAGTGGCTCTATTTGTGGCACCACTGGGAACCACTCCCATAACGTCTGCCTCAACTGGAAAATTCCACTCTACCCTCATATAAGGAGCCATTTTGCTGTACCTTGATGCTGTTCTCATTTCCGGAGGCAGCCACTCTGTTCTGCTTATTAAAATCTCTTGAGCCAGTTCTTGAGTGCAGAGTGGTCTTTGGGAGACACTTTCATTCAGTATCTTTTTTTTTTTTTTTTTGCTGTACTGGGGATTGAACCCAGGGCCTCATGCTTGCATGCTTTGCAAGTGCTGTATCACTGAACTGCACTCCCAGTCCATTTTGTGACAGGGCCTCGCTAAGTTACATGGACTGCCTATGGTCTCAAACTTTTGATCCTCCTGCCTCAGCCTCCCGAGCCTCTAGGATTACAGGCGTGTGCCACCACGCCTGGCTAAATATACTACATTCTTATATGTACTTTTTGTTAGAGATAGCATTCATTTCTGTTTTGTACATATCCAGCAGTGAAATTGTTGGGTCATAGGATAAACCCAATGTTTATTTTTTTATGGTGCTGGGGAATCAAACGCAGGGCCTTGGACATGCTAGGTATGTGCTCTCCTACTGAGCAACATCCCAAAGGTTTATTTCTAAAACAACAAAATCACTCAAAGAATTTTTCAGACATCCCTCTTTTGTTGGTGCCAGGCAGTATTCTAAGGTTTAACATTTATGAACTCATAATTCTTACAACCACCTCAGAAAGTAGTTACTAATGGTGAGTTAGGTAACTTACTTATGGTCACAAATCTGGTAAACAAATTGAAAAAGTCAGGCTGCAAAAATTGGGCTCTTAGGTACCAAATTACTCTGCCTCTGTATTAGGGTTCTCCAGAGAAACAGAACCAGTAAGATAAATGTTGTTGTGAGGTGCCTTTGAGTGGGGTCTGACTCATAGTGACCCTATGTACAACAGACAAAACACTCCGTGACACTGTGCCATGTCTGGCACTATGTCAGTGTTTGTTTGCTATTCATAGGGTTTTCAATGGCTGATTGTTTTGAGATTGCTTTGGGAGTGGACTGCCACATCCTTCTCCCATTATAAGATATATTAAAAGAGATTTATTATGAGGGGTTGGCTCACATGATTATGCAAGGAGAGAAGTTCCACTATTTGTTGCCTGCAATCTGGTGAATAAGGAAAGTCAGTGGTATAGTTCTAGCCCAAACTTGAAGTCTTGAGAACAAAGAGGAGCCAGTGGTATAAGTCCCAGTCCCAGATGAAAAGCCTAAGGACTGAGGGCTGATGGGTAGCGAGTCTCAGTCTGTCTCTCAGGACTTGAGAACTAGGAGCTCTGATGGCTAAGAATAGAAGATGAATGTTTCTCTCCAAGCATAGAGCAAACTCAACCTTCATCTTTTTGTTCTTTGTTAAGGCCCTGAATGGACAGGATGAAGCCCACCTGAATTGGTAAGGGTGATCCTCTTTACTCATCTACCAATTCAAATGCTAAGTTCTCACAGATGCATGTAGAAATAATGTTTTACTAGTTATCTGGGCACCTATGAACTCAGTTAAGTTGATATATAAAACTAATCATCACAGTCTTCTCATCCAGATTTGGGGCCTCTCAGGTTCCTGATTCTACACTAAGGTCTTTACATTTATTTTCACTTATTCTAATAGCTCTATTAAGGTAAGGTATGAAATTTTTATTTAATTGATGAGTTCCTATTATATCTCCCATCATTCTATCTATTTTACTACTTATGGGTGGCATTTGGAAACTGGTTTGGGGCTAAAAATAAAAATCTTAGAAAAGATAATAATAGTTCTCTAAAGTATTATTTCATTTATTCATGCCCAAAATATTTAATTACCTATTAAAGCCAGGTAGCACTCTTAGTTTCTTCATAATGAAGGGCACTATGATAGGGAAAAAAAAAAAAAAAAAAAAAAAGCAGAGGTGAAAAAGAAAGGAGGTACAGTTGGCTCCTCAGGCAGAGCTTTGCAGGGTGCCAGGGTTGTATGTGAGGGTTCCCTGTTATATGGGTTTTATTGTCAGCCCTGAAGGTCTGAAAAGTTGACTGCTCCCTGGAGGAGGGCCCTGTGCCAGCAAAATGCACAAGAAATTTATGAATAGTTTAGAATACAAATTTGTGAATTTCTAAAAATGGATATATTTTCCCAATCAATAGTTATTGACTCACATACAAAGAAGACATGGAGTCTCTCCCTTGAGTCATTAAATGAGGTGAGGCCAACATTAAAACCAAGAATGCCAGCCAGGTGCAGAGGCACAGGGCTGTAATCCCAGTTGTTCAGGAGGCTGAGGCGGGAGGATCCTAAATTCAAAGCCAGCCTGGGTTACCTTGTGAGTTCAAGGACAGCCTGGGCAACTTAGACCTTGTCTCAAAATAAAAATAAATAAGGGCTAGAGATGTGACACAGTGATAGAGTGCTAACCTAGCATGCACAAGACTCCTAATCCAGTCCCTAGTACCACAAACAAAATGAAACAAAATAACATAAAACAAACAACAATCCCTCCACCTCATGAATGTTGGTATAGATTTGAGAAACACCCAAATCCAATCAAAGGTGATCAGGGTATTTCTCCAGAAAGTAGAATGTAACAAATGATAATCCTAACTCAATTGATCATATCATTTGAGAAGATGAATGTCTTAATAATAGAAAGGTGTGGTCCATATAGAGTACACACGTGATATTTATAGTGGGAATATGTTGTATTACTTCAACACTAAGGAAAAATTATATCCAAGTGACAAACGCTGTCACTAGGATATGAATAAAGTGATACGGACACTATGGACACACCAAGGCTTTGTGGAGTAGGGAAGACAGTGATATCTGGCCTGAAATTGGAATGATGAGAATTTTGCCAGATGAAGAGAAGAATGAAGACTATCAGCTAGAGGCAACTATGGAGCTATGGAAAGGCCTTGCTCATCTCAGGAATGGTGTGCTGAACCATATGGAGGTGGGATTGTGGGGGGATACTGGGGAAAGGTGGAGGGGAAGCAGAAGGGAGAGGACTGTGGTTAGAATGAAGCTAGGGTGCAAAATAAATGTTTAATTAATTTGCCTAGGAAGGAACTCAGTTGCCTTTAGTGAAGAATTCCAGAGATATTAAAGGAAATAAGATCCAGCCTGTTTGTCATGATGTGTACTTGTACAAATGGCCTGTTCCACTTCCTTTTATAATAGCTCTGGTAAAAATGTTTGGAGGGGAATTCTGGGGAGCAACAGATGGTAATTGAACCTGATAGATATTTGTTCTATCTAGACTTACCTAATAAGGTTTTATATGGAATCTAAAATATTAAAGGTAATTTTTTTTTACAGAGGAAAAAAACCAAGGCTGAATGAGTTGTGACTATATTAAGCCCAATATCTAGTTAGTGAAAGAATGTGAATTAAGTAATGAAGAGCATATTCCTTCAATTAGACAAACCTGGGTTAATTAGTTGTGTGACCGTTGGTGTTTTTATCCCTCTAAGCCTCAGTTTCTTTATCTGTGAAATAGACAATTATATCTACTTTGTATATAGCCACTAACACATAGCTTATCATATAAGAAGGTTCAGCATGATTTCCTTGCCCTTCCCCTTTTCTTATAGTGAAGGGCACTATGATAGGGAAAAAAAAGGAGGGGGGGAACCAGAGATCAAAGAGAAAGGGGACTCAACTGGCCCTTTAAGCATGCCTTGCAAGGCTGTGTGGGAGTGTCCCCTGTCATCTGGGTTTTGTTCTCAACCCTCATTATATGACAGAACTTCCGAAACTGTTTGGCTTCTTGAGGAGGGGCCCATGCAAACCAAATACACAAGAAGCTTATGAATAGTTTAAAATGTAAATTTATTACTTCTAATATGGGTGTGTTGTTGTTAGGTGCTGTTGAATTGGGTCCAACTCATAGTGACCCTATGTACAATAGAACGAAACAGTCCCCACACTGGTGCCATGCTCATGATTTTTTATGTTTAAGCTCATTGTTGCAGCCACTGTGTCAATCCATCTAGTTGAGGGTCTTCCTTTTTTTCGTTGACCCACCACTCTCCCAAACACGATGTCCTTCTCCAGGGGTTGGTCTCTCCTGACATGTCCAAAATACTTAAGATACAGTCTAGCCATCCTTACTTCCAAGGAGCACTCTTCCTCTAGGATGGATCTATTGGTTCTTTTGGCAGTCCACGGTATATATTCATTTCCAGCACCATATTTCAAAAACATCAATTCTCCTGTCTCCCTTCTGCACTGTCCAGCTTTCACAACCACATGATGTGACTGAAAATATCATTGTATGAGTCAGGTGCACCTTTGTCTTCAATGTGACATCTTTACTTTTCAACACTTTAAAGAGGTTTTTTGCAACAGTTTTTCCCAATGCAATGTATCTTTTGGTTTCTTGACTGCTGCTTCCATGGGTGTTGACTGTAGAACCAAGGAAAGCAAGATCTCAGACAACCTCAATCTTTTCTCTATTTATCATGAAGTTGTGAGTCAGTGTAAGGATTTTTGTTTTCTTAATGTTAAGGAGCAATTCATACAGATGGCTGTGTTCTTTGATCTGTATCAGTAGATATTTCAAATCCTTTGGAGTCTCAGCAAGCAAAATTGTGTCATTTGCACAACCAAGGTTGTTAATGAATCTTCCTCCAATCCTGATGCTATGTTCTTCTTCATAAAGTCCAGCTTCTCTGATTATTTGCTCTGCATAGAGATTGAAGAGATAGGGTGAAATGATACAGCTCTGATGCTCACTTTTCTTGACTTTAAACCAAGCAGTGTTTTCTATTCTGCTCCATTGACTGCCTCCTGGTCCATCTTCCCATAATTGGTTCTTTCCATTCTCAGTCTCCTATTTTTGAGCTAGAATAATCAGAAATTTAATTCACCACAGAACCTAAGAGAAGAAAATTGTAGAGTGTGTAGAAAAATTTCACCCAGGGTGTCAGAAAAGGTTGATGTATTTATAACAAAGGACCCTTTATCTAGTAGTCCAGACCTTGTGACCACTAGGTATTGTTGTGGCACAAGAAACTGAAAACACTTCGAGAGACAAAGAAACTTGGGTAACAAAAGCTTTTTTTTGTGGTACTGGGGGTTGAACCCAGGGCCTCATGTCTACATGCTTTGCAAGTGCTGGACCACTGAGCTGCACCCCTAGTCCATATTTTTAGTATTTTTGAGACAGGGTCTCACTAAGTTATGCAAACTGCCTCTGGTCTCCAACTTGCAATCCTCTTGGCTCTGCCTCCAGAGCCGCTGGGATTACAGGTGTGCAGCACTGCACCCAGCATACATAAAAAAGTTTTATTACAGGCCTGTAGGGTAGCCCCAAGGAAACAAATCCTCTCTTTGGGGTCCCCCTCTTTGTTCTCCTGAGATTATATAGTTTACAGCAGGATGAAGGTTGGACTAACTACATGTGTAGGGACCATGTGACCCTGCAGGTGGGCCAGTCTAAGTTGTCATGGCTACACATAGGAGGACAGGCAGGAGGGAGTTACTGACTGGGTGAGGCAGGCAGCAAGGAACCCAGGAATGTGAGAAGGACTCCTACTTCCACAGTGAGATAATTTTAACAAGCAGTGTTCACAACTGAGAACATTAAGCTCTAATAATTATTGTTGTTGTTAGGTGCCGTTGAGTCAGTATCCACTCATAGCGAGCCTATGTACAACAGATGAAACACTAGTGTCAGTGCTTCTCTGCTGTTCGTAGGGTTTTCAGTGGTGGACTGTTTTTCAGGAGTGGGTTGCTGGGT
This sequence comes from Pedetes capensis, assembly GCA_007922755.1. Classification (NCBI taxonomy): domain Eukaryota; kingdom Metazoa; phylum Chordata; class Mammalia; order Rodentia; family Pedetidae; genus Pedetes; species Pedetes capensis. The sequence continues at coordinate 24,142 of VMDO01004319.1, read as the reverse complement.
CCTTCTCCCAAGCCTACAGCACCTGGTGTTCCCAGGCGGTCTCCCATCCAAGTACTAACTAGGCCCAACCCTGCTTAGCTTCTGGGATCTGATGCCACAGGATTACAGCTGCAGGCCTAACAATTATAGTCTAACTGAAATGCATATTAGTTTTGACAAAGAAACTTTTTATAAGCTTTTTGACTTTCATTTTTCTTCTCCCACAGTATTATGTACTTGTATCTAGATATGGGCTTGGATTTAGCTCAGTTGGTAGAGCACCGCTCTGCAGTCTCTGAGGTCCGGGGTTTGATTCCCAGCACCACAAAAATGGGAGGGACGTGGCAATCCACTCCCAAGGCAATGCCAAAACAATCAGCCATTGAAAACCCTATGAAGGTTGCTATGAATCTGCCCCGACTGGACAGCACCTAACAACAACAACAAATCCTGATTGAATAAAGGCAGAGATAAAAGAACATTAGAAAAAAGCTCAAAGAATAGAATTTATTCTCTTCTCTATGAACATTCTACTTTCTGCCCTTCTGGGATTACTAAGGAAAGGGTGAAAACGGTGTGGGGGATGTAGAACTTCCAGGGTTAGGACACTGCAGCGGAAGAAACTCAAGAGCTTTCCACAAAGATTTTTAAGGGAGTGTGTGTGTAGGGTATCACACAAGCCATTAACCAGTCAGGGGCTGTTGCTGAAATCTAAGGGAGGAATATGATGTAGACATGTAGGGCAGGGGGAAAAAAGCTGAAGAGATGTTAAGAGCCTGGATATGGTGTTGAGAAAAAGGAAGAGTAGATTCTCGCCTTGGTACCTGGAAATTTGTTGGTGTAATTCAGATAAAGACACAGAGAGGAGGGTGGAGGTCGTTTGGGTGAGCTCATGTTTGGATACCTAAGGTGCTTGTTGAAACAAACAGGTTTAAGTGTCCAGTGAACAATTAGGTATGACGGTCTAAGTTTCGGAAACAAATTTGGATGCTAGCTGGAAGCATGGAAGTGGGTAAGACTCCTCAGAGAAAAGAGCTGTGTGGATGGACAGACAGTTCAGTTGGACTCGCAGTTTTAAGGGTGGGCAGAGAATTAGGATAGGGAAAGTAGGGGAGATAAGAAAAAACGGAGGTCAACATTTTGAAAGCTAAGGGAACAAGTAAGGTAGTAACAGACGCCTCCTGGAGGTAAAAAGAATGGGAACTCTCTTCTAGACCTTAGTTAAAAGATTCCAAGCAGGAGCAGGTGGTGGGGAGTGCTATGGCGGCTGTATGTGTAATAAAGCCGGCGACTAAATTGAAAGCAAAGAAAGGAAGAAGGCTTAGTATTTAGTCCTTTAAGGAAGTCTGGCTGCGAAGAGACAGAAAGGTGAGACTTGGAGGGTAATACAGGGCTCAAGGGGATGACGGACTGACGAATTCCATACCCTTGAGCGTGACCATCTGCAGTCTGTCGGGTCCTTCTTGGGATTTCCCTGCTCTAAATTGTGTACGGTATACAACAGCAATAGCAATAACAGCAAAATCTCCCGACAAATTGCCACTCTAAAACAGCGTTTTGTTTGAAAGCCGCCTCTCTTTAGAAATCCTGGCATGCAAATAAGGGGCTTTAATGTGGCTTTCAGCGATTGGTCGGAACATTCAAAGGCCGTCATTTCCTGGTACTGCAGGATGCAAACCAGGAATCTGCTTTCTTCTTTCTTATTGGCTGTTTCAGCTAGCTCCCCTTTCAGCCAATCAAATCCCTTCCCTTCACCCCTCCCGGTAGCTCCTATAAATTACATCAAATTGGTTATCCTTTTCACATCCTTCTCCTTGAAAAAGAAGCTGTGACTGAGTTTTGAGCCGTAATGTCAGGACGAGGAAAGCAGGGAGGCAAAGCTCGAGCCAAGGCCAAGTCTCGCTCCTCCCGCGCCGGCCTTCAGTTCCCGGTGGGGCGGGTGCATCGCCTGCTGCGCAAAGGCAACTATGCCGAGCGCGTGGGGGCCGGCGCGCCAGTGTATCTGGCTGCAGTACTTGAATACTTGACTGCAGAAATCCTGGAGCTGGCGGGCAACGCTGCCCGCGACAACAAGAAGACGCGCATCATCCCTCGCCATTTGCAACTAGCTGTGAGAAATGACGAAGAGCTCAACAAGTTACTGGGAGGTGTCACTATTGCCCAGGGCGGAGTCTTGCCTAATATCCAGGCTGTCTTGTTGCCCAAGAAAACGGAGAGTCACAAGCCTGGCAAGAACAAGTAATTAGACTTGACACCATTCCCATTCACCCAAAAGGCTCTTTTAAGAGCCACTAAAGTGTCAAATGAAGGGCTGACGACAAAGCGTACTAGCTCTTTTTTGAAAATTTGGGTGGCTCTAAAAAGAGCCTTTTGTTCTTTGGTTTAGTATTTATTTGCTTTTGGCTTTGTGGCTTTCGGTTTTCTTTGGTAACAGAACGGCTTGTATGTTAGGCAGAACGCCGCCCTGGGCAATGGTGACTTTGCCTAGCAGCTTGTTCAGCTCCTCGTCGTTGCGGATGGCCAGCTGGAGGTGGCGGGGGATGATGCGAGTCTTCTTGTTGTCGCGGGCAGCGTTGCCCGCCAGCTCCAGGATCTCCGCGGTCAGGTACTCAAGCACCGCCGCCATGTACACAGGCGCGCCGGCCCCTACCCGCTCGGCATAGTTGCCTTTGCGCAGCAGGCGGTGAACCCGCCCCACGGGGAACTGGAGGCCTGCGCGGGAGGAGCGCGACTTGGCCTTGGCGCGAGCCTTGCCACCCTGCTTTCCGCGTCCTGACATGACTAAACTCAACACTCAAGAGATTTCACGCACAATTTCACAACCAAACAAGATTGAAGTAGCGCTAAAGCCTTTATATGCTTTCTTTAGGGGTGGGGTCAGGAACGAGTTTTTCATTGGCCCCAATTTGGCTCCAGAAATGGCCAATAAAGTTGGGAGTTGCTGTTGTTACGTAGGTTTTACTAAAAACGCAAGGTTCTTGTATGGGCCAATAGAAATGAAAGACTTTTTGAGTCCTAATTTGCATAAGGTGGTTATAAAAGGATTCGGCCCGCCCATCCTCATATTTCTTTCCTGTGCTAAGTCGCTTCGGTGGTGTGTCTTATTATGCCTGAACCGGCAAAATCCGCTCCCGCTCCCAAGAAGGGTTCCAAGAAGGCTGTCACCAAGGCCCAAAAGAAGGATGGAAAGAAGCGCAAACGCAGCCGCAAGGAGAGCTACTCCATCTACGTGTACAAGGTGCTCAAGCAAGTCCACCCCGACACCGGCATCTCGTCCAAAGCCATGGGCATCATGAACTCGTTCGTCAACGACATCTTCGAGCGCATCGCCGGCGAAGCGTCCCGCCTGGCGCATTACAACAAGCGCTCGACCATCACCTCCCGGGAGATCCAGACGGCAGTGCGCCTGCTGCTGCCCGGCGAGCTGGCCAAGCATGCCGTGTCCGAGGGCACCAAGGCGGTCACCAAATACACCAGCTCTAAATGAGTCCGGCTTGAATTTAGCGCTCTCCAGCGGCTTTTCTCCAAAGGCTCTTTTCAGAGCCACCCACCTAGTCACTAGAAAGAGCTTTGTTCACTTGTGTTTCCTTAGCTTCTCACAACGTAAGTTATTTTATCCTAAATGTCTGGGTCTGTGGCACACGTAGCTTTTTAAACATTTGTAATCTGAGCTTCCCGGCGTTTGACTGGATTTGCCTTTGAATCTAGGGCGTGTCTTTACTGCTTTATGTGCTGCTTAGTTTTAAGAGTCAGTTCTAAATTAAGATGTTGGGAATCCGTCCCCTTCCACGTCCCAGACTGGCGTGTCCAGGCGACTTTGTTAGGTTTGTTTTATTGATCTACGAGGAAGTGACTTGATTTCTGAAGTCATGACTCAAGAGGACTCCTGGACACGACTAAGCTCGAGTCTGGCAAACTTCGTGACAGCCCTCTGCAACCGAAGCTTCGCAGCAGCTTGTGTATCCAGTCACCAGTTTTGCCTGGCTATGCATACCGGGGTGACAGCGGTTCTGTGTACGTAGGGCGGAGCCCGCGTAGTAGGGTTCCAATCTTCCTGATTGGGCGACATGAATATTTAAAATTCCGCGCCGTTGTGAAATTTATAGACTTCGCTTACCCCTTTCTCTTTGGAACTTTAAAGTTATTTCTGGCTTTGTGATCGTTTTTGCATTTAATGCTTTCTACTTGGATCTGGGTTCAAAAGGCACCTCAAAGACGACCTTTCCAAGCCATCCACTCAGGAATTCACGCTTGTCTTTTCTGCTTGTCCGTTTTGTCTGACTCCTACTGTTATTGCCAGGTGCCGTCGACATAGCGACCCTATGTACCACAGGAGAAACAGTATTGTTAGTGCTTCTCTGCTATTCATAGAGTTTTCAATGGCTGATTGTTTTTTGGGAGTGGGTTGCCCGGTCCTTCTCCCAAGCCGGTACAGCACCTGGTGTTCCCAGGCTGTCTCCCATCCAAGTACTAACCAGGCCCGACCCTGCTTAGCTTCCGCCATCTGACAGGATGGGACGCCACAGGGCTACGGCTGCAGGCCTTACTTCTACTAGCTGAATGAAATTATTTGGTTTGTTTGCTGTCTTGTTTATGATCTTGCCAACAAGGACTTTGCTTGCATGAGTTGCCACTACATCTTTAGTGCCAATGAATGCCTGGCACGGTGGATACTTACTACTAGTTACTGAATTAACATTTATTGAATTGCTCTAGTGGATAGAGGGATACTGTACGTTTCCATTGTTGTTGTTGTTAGGTGCCCTCGAGTCGGTATCCGACTCATAGCGACCCTCATAGGGTTTTCAATGGCTGAGTGCTTCGGGATTGCCTTGGGAGTGGATTGCCAGGTCCTTCTCCCAACGTTTCCATTAGATGTATGCAAAGACACAATGAAATAAAGTTTTTGTAGCTTCTTTTTGGAACTCTTTTTCCAAATTTGTTCTTACAGCCCCTTCATTGCAATTCTTTAGTGAGGAGGGAGGCATGTTAAGATTCTTTTTATCTCATGGAAGAGGAGGTGGCAATAGTAGACCCTCTTTTACACTTCCCAATTTAGGGTAATCTCTTTTGGATCTTAATTAAATTCAGAGCATTAGTTATTGGAAGGATTATTACACCTTATCTCCCCAAATGAGGTGATTTTTTTTCTTTTTTCTTCTTCCCCCCCCTTTTTTTTTTTGGTTTCAGTACTGTTGTGTTGAACCCAGGGCCTTGTGCCTGCTAGTCAAGTGCTCTACCACTAAGCTCCCTCCTAACCCCTTTTTACTTTTTATGTTGAGAGGAGGTCTCACTAAATTGCACAGGTTGTCTCTGGCCTCAAACTTGTGATCCTCCTGCCTCAGCTTCTTCAGTCTCTGGGATTACATGTATGGGCCACTGTGCACTCAGTTCCCAGATGAGATTTTAATTTACAATAGCCACCTCATTTGCTTTTCAGAAGGGTCTGCTAGATAAGTTCCGGAGTTAATATTCTTCTTACAAATAAGGTTACGAGAAGAAGCTAAGTGATTGGTCCACTAGTCACGCAGCTAATTGTCCACTTTTGTATCTTCCAATGTGAGAACCATTGCATTTTAGTTTTATTTTGTGGAATTATGAAATTTTTCTGTACAAGCCTTGATTTTGCTGAAGACACAGAGGTTCTGATCAGTTACTCAACTCTGCTTTTGGCTAAGCGATTTTGGAGTTGATCGCAGGGGTTTCGTGAATCCAAAAGAGCTCTAGACATTATCACAGACTGAAGAAATCTTATGTCCCTTACATGTGGGTTTTCAGATGTGTGTACATGCTGTTATTAATAAAGTTACCAATTTAATTCAAAAGCTTTGGTGGATTCTTGTATCTGCAATTTATTTTCTCAAAAAATCAGTAGATACAATCACCAGGGGTTGGGTCTGTGGAAAAGCTTGGGACTCTGACCTGGAGGATGCATATTTATAACCACCAGCCAAACTTCTACCCCAGAAGCGTGTTGGGGTTAAAACAGACCATTACACGGCTTGTTAACTCTTCATGATTGAGAAATATATGACCACAAATAAAAAGCATTAATAAGATGGAAGAAATAAACTGTTTTTTTTTTCGGCACTGGGGTTTGAACCCAGGGCCTTGCGCCTGCATGGTTTGCAAGTGCTGGACCACTGAGCTGCAGCCCCAGCCCATTTTTTTACTTTTCGAGACAGGGTCTCACTAAATTACACAGACTGCCTCTGGTCTTGAACTTGGGATCCTCCTGCCTCCACCTCCCAAGCCGCTGGGATTACAGGCATGCGCCACCATGCCTGGCCTTGAAGAAATAAACTCTTTAATAAAGTTTAGCTAATGTGTGCAAAACACTTAGAATGTGCTAGGCAGTGTTCTAGGCTCATTTAATCCTCACAAAGAACCTCAAAAGTAGGTGGTTTTATGATCTCCCATTTACAGCTAAGAAAAGGAGGCACAGAGAAGACTTTCCTAAAACTGTTTGGAAATTAAGCTCCCAGTTTAGTGTTTAAGGGATTTGAGGAAGTAGGGTTACTTTCTGAAAACTTAGATCCCCTCTTTGGATTTTTTGGGGAAAATCTATGCCTTAAAAGAAAATCAATCATCTGCTTTTTTCTCTTCAGAATGCACCCTGGATAGAAATCCAGGGCAGTGGTGGCTGAACTTGAGAATGGAATTGGGCAGCTCTGAATCTCCAACCCAGAGGCCATAGTTCAACTTAGTTTAGCTCTACCCTACTGTGTTTGTGTTATCCCCAGTTTGTATCCTTTCACCTATAGGAGAGAGCCTTAGATGCTAGTTTGAGGTGAGGAAAGAGGAAATGGTAATAGAATTTGGTATTTTAACTCTGGAGGAGACGTTGTAACAAGTACTTAGAAACTGCTTTTGCTAAAATATCTTGACTCCTCACTTGGGCCTGAGGCAGGATAGAAAGACATGGAAAAATTTGGGGGACATGGGAAGGACTTTTCACCCTGGGATCTGGTTTGAGTCTTATTAGATGCTGTCGAGTCGGGTCTGATTAATAGCAAGCCCACATACAACTGACAGTATTGCTGGGCATGGCACAGTGTTGGAGAGTGTTTCATTCTGCTGTACATAGGGTTGCTATGAGCCGGACTCCACTGGACAACACCTAACAACAACAATAACAACATATATGTATTTCCATTGTGAGGGCTGGGGTTTAGCTCAGTTGGCAGAGTGCTGTTCCGCACTTTCTGAGGAACTGGGTTTCATCCCCAGCACCACAAAAATGAGAGAAGGATGTAGCAAGTCCACTCCAGAAACAATTGAAAACCCTATGAAGATCGCTATGTTTTGATGGCACCTAACAACAACATATCCAGTCTAAAGATACCCAGGCATTCCTCCCTCTCCAGACGCCCACACTCGCTCTGAAGCATGTACTATCTCTTACCCTTTACATAATAAACTTCAGATTGCTTCATTCTCTTACTGACTCATCCTAAAATTAAGTTTTGTGACCCAGCCTAGGGCTCTGCTGTCACTTGAGTGGAGGTCCCAAGAAAGGGGAACTCTTCAGGTTAAGGCAATAGGAGAGCTGGACTGCAGCCCCCACTGCCAGTGACAGGCCCACGTTGTTGTCTTCCTTAGGTGCTGTGTATCTGTCCCTTCATTCTAGGTTAGTCACCTCCTTAGCTCCGCACACAGGCATGTTAATCACTCAGGGAGTGTCTAACTAAATCCACTGACACCTGACCTATCTCAACCCTCTTTAAGGCTGAAGGCACAGACATAAGAGTAACTGATGCATCTTACTGTCAAGTTTTACAGTGTTCTGTTCCAAGAGCCCACCAAAGCTCCTAAACCCGTAGTCACCTTGGATTCTAGGAACAGCAGGACCTCAAAGATCACTCACTCTATTCAAGTGAAAGAAAGTGTTAGAGATTCACTTCTGCTTTCCAAGGCTCAAAACTTCTCTTGTTGTTGTTAGGTGGCGTAGAGTCGGTATCTGACTCATAGCAACCCTCATAGGGTTTTCAATGGCTGAGTGCTTCGGGATATCCATCCTAAATCCTGCTGTGAGAGTAATCTGCAGCACTGATCTGACCTCATCACTTTTTTGTTCACAAACCTTCAATGGCCTGTTTCACTGCCTCAGCTTGGCCTTCAAAAGAAAAATAAAAAATAAAAAAGCAGAACTTCATTGGCAATTCTTGTACCATACAGTATTTGGTTTCATAATATGGTCTGAGGAGTCCTGTGCCTTTAAGAGGGAGGCTCTCATAGCTCACAATATGGCACATTTATAATTGTGGGCACGAGGATGTAGTCCTGAAAAGTGGCTCTGCTTGATTTTCAGGAGCTGACCTTTAACTGAGGGATTGTCCCTGTCACTAGTGAGACTAGGTTTTTCTTCTTTTGTTTTTTTCTTGGCTTGGTAGTGGCAGGGCTAAATGCAGGGCCTTGCAAATAATTTGCCAGTGCTTTACCACTGAGCTGTACCCCCAATCCCTTATTTATTTATTTATTTATTTATTTATTTATTTTTATACTTGGAGGTTGGATCCAGGGTCTTACACGTATTTTGCAAGTGCTCTACTGCTGGCATGCACCCCCAGCCGATTTTAAAATTTTTTATCTTGAGATAGAGTCTTGCTAAGTTACCCAGGCTGCCTCTGGCCTTGAACTTGTGATTCTCCTGCCTCTGCTGACTGAGCTGCTGGGGTTACAGACATTCGCCACTGCACCTGGCAGAGACTAGGTTTAATCACTGGTTTAATATGTCTGATTGAAAATCTGTGTCTACTTTTATAAATGCCTCCAGCTGTAGTACTGTGGCATCTGATCCCATTAGATCTTGGAAGCTAAGCAGGGTTGGGCCTGGTTAGTACTTGGATGGGAGACCACCTGGAATACCAGGTACTGTAGGCTTGGGAGAAGGACCCTGCAACCCGCTCCCAAAAATCAATTCACCATTGAGAACCCTACGAACAGCAGAGAAGCACTGACAATAGTGTTTCACCTGTTGTACATAGGGTTGCAATGAGTCAGATATTGACTCGATGGTGCCTAACAACAACAACAACAACAACAACAACTTTTATAAATATCTATTAAGCAACTTGGCAGACTGAGGCTAGAGGATGGCAAGTTTTAGGCTTTAGGCAGCCTGGGCAATTTAGCAAGACCCTGCCTCAAAATAAAAACAAAAAAGGGATTGGGGTTCAATTCAGTGGTGGAGTACTTGCCTAGCATGAGTGAGGCCCAGCAGTCAATCTCCCAATACTGAAAAAAGAAAAAAAAAAGTATTAAGTTCTATAAGAAAGGCACTCTAGGGCCATTCCCTCTTCTTGGACTCTGGAGCATTGTTAGGTATACCATTAATTAATTCCTTCATTCAAGAATTTATTGTCTGTTAAATGGCAGGCAATCTGCTGGGTAGAAAGGAAACAAAGTTGAATAGAATAAAGTGTCTTCTGCCTTCCTGGACTTTTACTGGCTAGAAAAGACGACAAATATTAAACCAATGACTATGATAAAGTGTGACAAGTTTTAAGATAGAGGAAATATTGGTATAGAGAATATAATGGAGGGTGTCCTAATTTAACACTGGTAGAGGGAGGGAAGGAGAAGGGCCTGGCAATCCACTCCCAAGGCAATCCCGAAACAGTCAGCCATTGAAAACCCTATGAGGGTCGCTATGAGTCGGATACCGACTCTACGGCACCTAACAACAACAAGAGGAAGGGAAGGCCTCCTCAAGAAAGGGATTGTTTGGATGAAGGCTGAGAAGGCTGAGAAAGAGGAGCATTACAAGCAGTGGGTGGCACAGGTGAAGGCCTGGTGGGATGGGGAAAAGATGGTGATCAGAGAGAGAAAGAAGAGACCACAATGAGGAGAGTGTAGTAACATGAGCCTACACAGGTAGACAAGGCCAGATCTTGCAGAATTAGAATGGATATATATAAAGAACCTGATTGTTCCTTGGCTAACTTGACAGCAAATAGAAAGGGGCTGAACGGCCCTGAAAATAGAAAACTCAAGCTCTCAGAGGTCACATGGTCTGTGCCCATCTAGCATCTTCTGAGGTAGATGGCACCCTGACCCTCAAATGAGTGTCTGTTCATTGCAACAAGGCTTCCCTTAAAGAGAAAATGACTGCACCAGGCTAACCAGGCTGACACCAGCCATCATAGTCAACAGCCTCCATATGCTGTGACTGGCTTTGTCATTGTACTTTGGTTTTCTGAGAAGCTCTGTCTTTTGGTGCAATGGAATGATCAGTGGATCTGAATATGTGGTCTTTGAACACTTATCATTTCTTATTAGAAATTAAGAACATGAGGTCTGGCATCAAATTGCCTTGGATTGAATCTCAAGTGTTTTGCTTGCTAGCTATGTGAACATGGAAAATTTCCTTAATCTTTTTTTTTCCCTTCATTTTCTTCATCTGTACCTTGGTTCTTATGAAGATTAAGAAGTGTTATTTTTAAAAGTAAATATCTAGAAACTATATATCTCTTAGCAGATGGCTATAAAATAGTAGGATCCCCTTCCATGTAAATAGAAAGGATATGTACATATGGTATACTGGCATTACATAAAACATTTTACTGGAATTTCATATAACAAAACTATTAATGTTATTGTTTTTGTTGTTAGGGACCATGGAGTTGGGTTTGACTCATAGCAACCCTATGTACAACAAAACAAAACACTCCCTGACTCTGTGTCAGGCACACAATCTTTTTTTTTTATATTTAAGTCCATTGTTGCAGACACTGTGTCAATCCATGTAGTTGAGGGTCTTTCTTTTTTTTGTTGACCCACCACTCTCCCAAACATGATGTCCTTCTCCAGGGATTGGTCTCTCCTAACATGTCCAAAATATGTAAGAGATAGTCTAGACATCCTTGCTTCCAAGAACTCTGCACGTCTTCTAGGATGGATTCATTGGTTCTTTTGGCAGTCCATGGTATATTCAATATTCGCTTGCGGCAAAATAATTCAAAAGCATAAATTCTCCTGTCTCACTTCTTCACTGTCCAGCTTTCACAACTATATGATGTGACTGAAAATATCATGGCATGAGTCAGGATCATATTCAATGTGACATCTTTACTTTTCAACACTTTCAAGAGGTCTTTTGCAACAGCTTTTCCCAATGCAATGCATCTTTTGATATCTTGGCTGCTGTTTCCATGGGAGCTGATTGTAGAACCAAATAAAGCAAAATCTTGTACAAACTCAATGTTTTCTCTGTCATGAAGTTGTGTGCTGACCCAATTGTAAGATTTTTTATTTTCTTGATGTTGAGGTGCAGTCCATAGTGAAGGCTGTGTTCTTTGATCTTCATCAGTAAATGTTTCATATTCTCTTTACTTTCAGCAAGCAAAGTTGTGTTATTTGCATAAAGTAGGTTTGTTAATGAGACTTCCTCCAATCCTGATGCCAGATTCTTTTTCCTAAAGTCCAGTTTCTCAGATTATTTGCTCAGCACAGAGATTGAAGAGGTATGGTTAAAGCATACAGGGCTGACACACACCTTTCTTGACTTTAAACCAGGTAGTGTTTCCTTATTCTGTTTGAATGGCTGCCTCTTGGTCCACATACAGATTCCTCACAAGTACAAATAAGTGCTCTGGTATTCCTGTTGTATGCAATGTTATATATAATTTGTTATGACCCACACAGTCAAATGCCTTTGCATAGTCAATAAAACATAGACGTCTTTCTATATTTTCTGCTTTTGGTTAATATCCATCTGATGTCAGCAATGATGTCCCTTGTTCCACACCCTCTTCTGAATCTGGCTTGATTATCCAGCAGCTTGCTGTCTATATACTGCTGCAGTTGTTTTTGAATGATCCTTAGCAAAATTTTACTTGTGTGTGATATTAATGATATCATTCCACATTCAGTTGGATCCCTTTTCTTGGGAACAATTATTAATAGTGGCTACTTTTTTTTTTTTTTTTTTTTTTTTTTTTTTTTTTTTTTTTTTTTTTTTTTTTTTTTTTTTTTTTTTTTTTTTTTTTTTTTTTTTTTTTTTTTTTTTTTTTTTTTTTTTTTTTTTTTTTTTTTTTGAGACAGGGTCTCACTATGTTACCTAGGTTGGCCTGGAACTTATGTGTAGCACAGGATGGCCTTGAACTAACATTTTTTCTGCCTCAGCCTCCTAAATGCAAGGATTACCGGCATGCACCACTACACTAAGCAAAAGTCATGTTTTGAATGGAGGCAAAAGAGTTAATTAGGTTTCTGTAGGTGTGTAACAAATTATCACAGTTAGTGGCTTAAGACAATAACTGTTTGCAGGGCGTGGTGGTGCACGCCTGTAATCCCAGTGGCTTGGGAGGCGGAGGCAGGAGGATCGCAAGTTCGAGACCAGAGGCATTCTGTGTAATTTAGTGAGACCCTGTCTCAAAAAAAAAGTATAAAAATGGGCTGGGGGTGCAGCTCAGTGGTCCAGCACTTGCAGAGCATGCAGGTGCGAGGCCCTGGGTTCAGCCCCCAGTACCGCAAAAAAAAAAAAAAAAAAAAAAAAAAAAAAAAGACAATAACTGTTTATTATCCCATAGTTTCTGTAGATTAGGCATGGAGTCTGCTGAAGGAGACATAAAGGAGAAATGATAGAATATCATCATTTTGCATTCTCTAATGAACTAATTGATCTAAGCACAGCGAATCAGTAACTGCTATTCTCACACACAGAGAAGCAAACACATAATATGTGTCCTTATAGAAAAAGAATAGTACCACCTATCATGGAATCTTACTAGGGTGTGAAAAAGTGAATTTTATCAATCCTCTAACTACCAATTTGCAGGAAACACAGAGGATACAGGTTGTGATAAAACACACCACCAGGAAGCAGTCAGCAAAATCTAGACTGAGAAACTACTGGAAAAACAACCCAGTTTCTTCAGCAAAGAATAGTGCAGAAAAAAGAGAGAACTGGACAGGGAATATATTAAAGGAGAATTAAAAGACATTAGCAACCAATCACAGTATGTAGAACTTTTTGGATTCAGATCCAAAGTATTTTTAAAAAAATATGGCACATATGTTGAAATTGAAAATTTGAAAGCTATTTGGATATCTAACGCATTAAAGTATTACTGTTCATTGTTTAGCTATGATTTAGTACTGTTGTCCTTATCAAGATAAAAGAAACATTCATGAGTGAAATAATATGTTGTCTGGGATTTCTTTCAAAATGATAAAGGGCAGTTGAGTTGAAAGCTTGAAGCCATACCACCCTGGCATCCGACCTTGTCAGATCTCAGAAACTAAGCAGAGTGTAGCCTGGTTAGTCCTTGGATGGTAAACCACCTGGGAAAACTAGTGTTGTAGGCTTGGGAGAAGCAGCCCACTCCAGAAAAAAATCAGCTAGCAAAAACCCTGTGAATAGCAGAGAAGCACTGACAAGAATTTGGGGCATGGCACAGTGTCAGGTAGTGTTTCTTTCTGTTGTACATAGCACTGCTCTGAGTCTGACCCAACTTGATGGCATTTAACAACAGTTGAGTTGATAATTGTTGAAGCTGGGTAAATTGATAATTGTTGAAGGCAGATAATAGATACAATGGCTTCTGTTTGTGTTTATGTTTGAATTTCTCAGTTATCAAGAAATAAAATACATTTAAAAAAAAAAAAAAAGCTGCTATGCTGGACGCAATGGCTTATGCCTGTAATCCTAGTGACTTGGGAGGCGGAGGCAGGAGGATCACAAGTTTGAGACCAGAGGCAGTCTGCGTAATTTAGTGAGACTCTGTCTCAAAAAAGTAAAAACATGGGCTGAGGGTGCAGCTCAGTGGTACACCACTTGCAAAGCATGCAAGTGTGAGGCCCTGGGTTCAACCCCCAGTACCACACACACACACACACACACACACACACACACAAAGCTACTATATAGCTGAGTGTTATGGCTCACACATTCAGAAGGCTGGGGAATGAGGATTGCGAATTTGAGATCAGCCTTGTTTATGCAAGAAGATTTGTCTCCAAAGAACAAAAACCAAACCAAACAACAACAAACTCCCATATCTCTTGCTATTTAACATCTCTGGACAAGTACGTTAGAATTTTTCACTTTGGGTTTTTGTTTTGTATTTATATGGAAAAGGGAATCTTGATAGTTATTGCTAAATTACAGAACAGGTTGCACTAAATTCTACTGAGAGTGTACTTGAAAAATGGTTTCCCTAACCCTATCCAGCACTGGGTATTAGCAAATTTACATTTGTCCAGTTTATTATTTGGTTATGAATCTCACAGGTCCTCTGAATATCTGAATATCTGAATATCTGATATCTGAATATCTCATGTTCTCCTCATAGCAAAAAGCTGGGTGTCCTCTGATATCTCAGCATCTTTCCTCCTATTAGACAGTAGGGTCTTTTCTAGTTCACCAGAGTCCCTGCCTGAGTGTTGCCAGGAAGCTTAAGGATAAGCTTTGGGCTCATGATCATACTTTCTGCATCCAAGCATTTATTTGTGTTTGTTTTCTTTGATTGCTATCCTTCCTGTGCTCTTTAGTTACTTAGATTTTATCTCAAATGCTGGAAAGGTATTTGTACTTACATTCTATTCCTCCTGAAGAAGAGGGAAAAGAACCTGAGACTGGTGGCCACTCAGCCAGGTTCTCAGTATGGTTATCTAGATCTATGGTCATTTCATTCTAGCCTCTGGTCCTGAGCTCTGTAGGCTCAGAAATTCTTATATTAAGTAAGACAGAGATAGAAGGATCTGAGGGTTGGATGCCACTGTCTAGACTCTCAATGGACAGATGCACAAACCTTAGCCATAATCATCATGCTGAGAGTCTCACAGGGCTGAAATCAAGGTAACCACAACCAGGCTACATTCTCACCTGAAACCTGGGGTCTTCTTCCAAACTCATTCAGGTTTTTGTTAGAATGAAATTACTTGTGGTTGCAAAATCAAAGCCCTCAGTTGTAGAGGCTGCCCCTCTCTACAGGCCCATTACAGCATGGATTTCTGCTTCTAAAGGCCAGCACCAGAGCATCTCTGTTGGGGTGTAGGCCTTTTTTAAAGAGTTCACCTGAAGCTGGGTGTGGTGGCACATGCCTGCAATCCCAGTACTTGATCAGCTGAGGCAGGAGTAAGCAATATGAATTTTGAGGCCAGCCTGGTCTACATAGTGAGTTCTAGGCCAGCAGGGGCTACACAGCAAGACTCTGTCTCAAAAACAAACAAACAAACAGTTCACCTGATTCAGTCAGGACTTCTTTTTATTTGCTCAAAGTCAACTGATTAAAATTCTTAATTAAGTCTGCAAAATCCTTTCATCTTTGTCATATTTTCTTGATTAGAAGCAAGTCACAGGTTCTGTTTCTACTCAAAGGGATGAGATTAAAATAAAGGATACTGGAGCCAGCAATCATATAGGCCATTTTAGTATTCTGTCTAGTACAAGAAGATAAGTGGATTATTTGAAATCTGGTACTTTTTGTGATTTATATTAACTTTAAGATAAAAAGAGTAAAAAGTAAAATCCCCTGGTACTAAAAGCCTCCAATGTGCCAGTGCTTTAAACATAACCATTTCAAATCCTCAGAACAAACCCTGAAACATCAATGTAATGGTTATTTTATAGTCCAGGAAATTGAGGTTCAGACACACCAAATTATTTAGAATTTTCTTTCTAGAACATCTGTTGTTTCAGAACAATCCCCCCAAAGTAAAATTATCTCCATTTTACAAAAGAAGAAGCTAATGTTTATACAGTTGAAATAACTTGGCACTTTTTGGTACATTGTGATGCTTGTTTAACTGAAATTGTCTAAAGTTTGCAAATCAAGTGATCTGAGGATCTATTAATATATTTGCCATATGAAGTTAATAGAACCAAAAAATATTAGTGCTGGAAAGTACACAGTGATCATCTGGTCCAATTTCCTTATATTTTTCTTCCAGTTTCAGGGTAAAATCTCTCTTTTTTCCTGTCCTCATTGGATCCCTAGTAGGTATGAGTGTTCCTGTCCTTGGGGCCATCTCATCATAAGCTCTCCCTAGGAGTTTATCTCAGTTGATAGAGTGCTGCTCTGCACTCTCTGAGGATATGGGTTCAATCCCCAGCACTGCAACTCCCCCCCAAAAAACAAGAAACTAAAAAACCCAGTAACAACAACAAGGAAAAAAACAAAACTGGGAGGAGGTGGCAATCCACTTCCAAAGCAATCCCAAAAAACCAATCAGCCATTGAAAACCCTATAAGGACTCCACAGCACCTAACAACAAGGAAACTCCCAGGGCTTCTGCTACCTCCTCTGAGGAAGTGAGAAAAGCCAGCAGGGTCTCTAGTCCTATCTCCATATCTACTCTCCCACCTGCCTGAAGAAGAGGGCCACTTCCCATTGACAATTGCCAGCTCTGCCCTGACATGGCTGGACATGAATTCTTCAGCAGTTCTTCCTCTCAGACTCCTGTTCCAGTGAGTTGGCATCCTCCTCTTAGGCACTCAGGCAGATCATCTTCGATCACTTTTTGCTTCAATACTCCCTTTCTACCCTTTCCCCATCTAGATTCAGGCAAGCTCTGTGTACAACAGAGTCATCAGTTGCCCTCTTGCTTGTTCCTGTGGCTGGTTCCCTGTTCTCATTTTTAGTGCCCTTATCTTGGTCCCTGAGGCCCATGACTTGGCCTCCTGCCTTGGGTGCTACTCTCTTCTGATTCTTTTTGCACCCTCCACCCAAGATCAACTTTCTTCCATACACACCTTACATTTTGCTACCTGTCTGCTTAAAATCTTTGCTGCATTATTATGTCCCTTCATGTTTTTGCCTTTCTCCTTTTCATAGGGAAATAAGGTTTTTGCAGACCTAATTAGCCAAGGATTTTAAAATGAAATTATCTTGGATTTAGGGTGGACCTTAAATTCAATGATTGGTGTTTTTCTAAGGGGAAAGGAGAGGGAATTTGGACCCATAGAGACACAGGGTAGAAGGTGCAAAGATGGGAAGTAGAGATCGGAGTTCTGCTGCTGCAAGCTAAGGAAGATCAGAAGTCACCAGGAGCTGAAATGGGCAAGGAAGGGATTATGCCCTTTGAAGGGAGAATGGTAACTTGATTTCAGACTTCTGGTCTCCAAAACCCTGAAAGAATAAATTGATGTTGTTTGTGATAATTTGTTGTGGCAGACCTAGGAAAATGAACACAGCATTTTCAAAGCTGGATGGAAGCTTTCCTCAAGAGTGGGAAGAGGCTGCCACTGCTACTGTAAGCACTGGGATGGCGTCAGGGAGCGCCATGGAGGTCCACTGCTGGAAGAGGCTAACAACTGTCCAGGAGAGCTCAGTACACTTGCAAAGATAGAAGATGCCTTGGGAAACTCTGGGCTGGGTAAGTCAAGGAGGCTGGTCAGGTGCATTAAAGAGCCAGTGTGCAGCCAGGAAAGGATCACAGTTAATTTAACTTCAATTCTGCCATTCTTGGTCCATTTTTTCTCCTCTGCTGCTATCTTCATTTCCTGTCTCCCTCCTGCCTTCTAAGTGCACTTTATACTCTTTTCCTGATCACATTGAAATCTCCCTCCTCCCAAATAAAAAGAACCAGTATCTTTGTGAATGTCACAATGGGATATTAATTCCTTCTGCTCCTTTAATAAATTACTACCTATTTATTTATTTATGGTAGAAGGACGTGGCAATTCACTCCGGAGGCAATCTGAAACAATCCGCCATTAAAAACCCTAACGACAACAACATTTATTTATTTACTATGTTTGTATTTTTTGTGGTACTTGGGGGACTGAACCTAGTGCTTTCCACATACTTTACAGGTGCTCAACCATCGGGCTATGCCCCTAGCCCATTTTTTATTTTGAAGCAGGGTCTTGCTAAGTTACTCAGGCTGACTCTGGCCCTGAATTCCTGCTGCCTCAGCCTCCAGAGTCAGGATTCCAGGCATGCATCACCATGCCCAGCAAATGTAGTGATTTAAAACACAAATGCATTCCCTTTTACCTTTTGGAGGTCAGAAGCCAATGAGTTTTGTTGTTGTTAGGTGCCATCGAGTCGAGTCTGACTCATAGCGACCCTCATAGGGTTTTCAATGGCTGACTGTTTCGGGATTGCCTTGGGAGTGGGTTGCCACGTCCTTCTCCCATTTTGTGGTGCTGGGAATCAAACTCGGGACCTCAGAGACTGCAGAGCAGCGCTTTACCAACTGAGCTAAATCCCAGCCCCAATGAGTTTTATGAGACTAAAATGTGCCTTAAGGACTGGCTCCTTCTGGAGGGCCTGGGGAGGAGAGTCTATTCTTTGACTCCTCAGCTTCTAGAACTGCTGCAGGTTTTGGTTCCTGGACACAGCCTTTTGTTCTCTGATTCTGTTCTTGTATCACCTTCTCCCTCAGTGACCCTTTTGTTCCCTCTAATAAGAACTCTTATAATTACATTTAGGGACCATTCTGATGGTCCAGGGAAAGCTGCCCATCTGAAGGTCCTTAATTTATTAACATCTAACTCTCTTTGCTACATACGGTAACATTCACAAATTCCAGGGACTGGGATTTGGATATCCTGGGGCAGGGCACACTATTATTCAGTCTACCACAAATGTGTGCCCCTCCTTAAAACATTTCCCTTCAAGCACTGGTTGCATTGAGGGGGGGTGCTAGTGGGGAACGCTTCCCTCAGCTGAGACCACAGAAGGTGGATAATGGTGGGTTTTAACCATTTGTGGACAAGGGGTACAGCCCAGGGCAGCTACCTGTTTTCTCCTTCTGGGGCCTACTTGGAGGAACTTCCTTCTAGAGTCCAGGCTAGATTTGCTCCTGGCCTGCAAATTCCTGACAGCTGGGAGAGGCTTGGGGATTGTGTCCTTTTGAGTGGCAGTTTAGTAGTTGTTAGTGGAATTAGGTCCCTCATCAGGCATTTTGTGACCACCTATTGTGTCCCAGGCACTGTCAGGATACTGATCTACCAAGATGAATAAAGCAAACTACTCTGAGGAAACTCAGAATCTAGCAGGAAGAATAAATCAATCCTGGAGAAACTGCTGAAACAGAGGGGAGTATGCTTGCCAGAACCTTTGGAGAATGCTGTGTGTTGGTCTGAAAAGGAACAGGATGGGTGGTGGTAGCAGCACTGGGGCAAGTGAGGAAAGCTTCACCAAGAACGAATTCTGACCAGGGGACAGTAGGCCTATGAAGAAGAAGATACCTGAACAGAGAAAAGAATCTTGTCAAGTCACGGGGATACTTGAGGAGGTTTTATCTTTATAACTTTCTTTTAATTTTTCTGAATAGCTAATAGTAATGCTAGTTTTTTTTCCTACTGCTTATTGTGGGTCAGACACTGTGCTTATCATTTTATGGGAATTAATTTCTTTGAACGTCCCCAAATGTCATATGGGGCAGGTCCATCATATCCATCTTACAGATGAAGACCTGGGGTCTGGTGGATGAAGCATCTGCCCAAACCATCCAAGCAGTAAGAGGCAGAGCCAGGACTAATCAAGCCTGTGGCCTCATACTTAGTTTCTACCCTTCTGTACTATGGTGTGTGGGTATGGATTTCATTATGAAGGTAATGGGATAAAGAACATGGAAAGACTTTAAAGCATAGTAATGACAAACTCAACCTGGCACAGGGTAGGTTTTTCTCCCATAGATAGGTGTGGTGTGAGGTGGGGAGTGGATAAGTGGGTAGTCAGATGTAGCAGTAAGGCCCTCAACCCTATGCATCATGTACCACCCATCACTTCCCCTATCAACTCCCCATATGAGCTCTGCACTTGGTGTTTTCTGCTTAAGGATATGAATTTTGGAGTCTCACACTTTGGACAGAATCCCTGGCCCTGTCAATCAACAGTTGTGGGAACTTGGGCAAAATACTCAAAGCTTTCTAGTCTTTAAAATGGGATGATAACCCTGCCTTGCAGGGTTATTGTGGTGATTAAAAGAGATGTGAGATATAAAGCATAGTCAGCAGTCACTAAGCTTAATGAAGGTAAATTACTTCTGAGCTTCACCACACAATGTAGCCCTGTTGATACTACCTTTGCCTCCTTAGGATATGCTCTTTCCTGGTGGTCCCCATCCCTTCCAGCTATCCTGTCTATTTCTTGGGATTTTCCTAATCTACCAACTCCCATCAATGTTCTTGCTTGCAGAGGGTGCCAGCCTCTGTTCTCTTCTAACTCCTAGGTAGATCTCATTCAATTCTCTGCCTTCTGTTATCCTTGGATCTATCTGCTGAGGGCTTTCCCACAAATTTGTCCTGCCAAGCCTCTTTATTTAATAGATTAACATCCCTAACTCTTAGGGGGTATGTTCTCCTAGACAGATAACAATTTCAATGTCAAGAGGGCCATTAAGCATATATATATATATATATATATATATATATATATATATATATATATATATTTTTTTTTTTTGGAGGTACTGGGAAGCTGAACATAGGACTCACACATACTTTGCAAACAACCTCTGAGCTGTATTCCCCAGCCCCACCTGCCCAGTCCCTTTTTAAATCTTGAGACAGGTTCTTGCTAAATTACACAGGCTGCCTCTGGCCTTGAACTTGTGATTACATGTGTACCACCACGCCTGGCTTGATCTTAGCTTTAAAAGCAATTTCTTCTTATATTCTGCACTTTAGTGAAATCTACCATTATCTTCGCCCCTCAGCCAGAAGTTCCTTCTTCTCCTGTAGTCTCTAAATGCCAAAATAACTAAATTCTGTTAAATCTGCCTTCTATAATTCCCTCTCATCCATCGCTTCATCTCTACCTCTACCACTGCCTTAGATGAGGCTACCATCGGCTCTTTCAAAATATTCAAAATCAAGTTAACAATACCAGTTCCATGGCAGAGTTTTCCTGGAAGCAGGCCTGATATTATGAGAATTTTCAAGAGAATACGAATTGCTTCTTGCTTGATTATAAGACTCATCTAAATGTGGGGAACTCCTTATATATTTGAAATAATATTTTGATATTGGCATAAAAAAGTTGGGTACTTTATCTAGGTTTGTCAAACCAAAAGCCATTCCATTTGGCCCCTAGTTCAGAGGATACTGGCAGTCATCTCAACTTTGTCCTATTACTAAAAATGTATTAGTGCTGTCACCAAACTGCCTATGGCAGTTTAGGAAGCTCTGAAGGCACTGGAGAATTCCTCATAGTCCTCCCAGACTACAATAAAATCCAGATATTATTGTCCTGTCCCTGGGGGCAAATTCCTAAAATGGCTGCTGATGGATAAGGCAGCAATGTCTTACCAACACCTGGCCCCAGGATGGATGAGAGATTTGGCCAGATAGGTATTACTTCCTCAGAAAGAGTATGCATACACCTATTTGTACTGCTTATTGTTTCTTCCCACTGTGAAGGGCAGGAGAACCTGAGGAACTTTTTCACGTTCAAATACGGGGAATACGGGGCAAACCTCTAATCCCAGTGACTGGGAAGGCCAAGGCAGGAAGATTAAAGGTTTGCGGTCAGAGGCAGCCTGCATAATTTAGCAAAACTTTATCCCAAAATTAAAAAAAAAAAAAAAAAAAAAAAGGCTGGGGGTGCAGTCCAGTGGTGGAGCACTTGCAAAGTATGTGCAAGCCCTGAGTCCAACCAAGTACCACAAAATAAACAAATAATAAAAATAAATAAAAACAAATACCAAGTAAATAAATTAAAAAAAACCCTTCAGAGCCACTGTTGTGTAGCAGCCCTGAAAGGGAAAACATGAGGCAAAAGTAGCCAGGAAAGGAGGGAAGGGTGAAGGCAGATGTAGCTATTCCCAACGTTGTTGTTATTGTTAGGTGCCCTCCAGTTGGACTCATAGCGACCCCTATGTACAACAGACTCCCTGACACTGTGCCATGCTCAGCACTATTGTCAGTGCTTCTCAGCTACTCATAAGAGTTTTCAATGGCTGATTGTCTTGGGAGTGGGCTGCTAGGTCCTTTTCTCTAGTCTGCAGCACCTGGTATTTGGTCTCCCATCCGCTTTCGAGATCAGGCTGGTTCAGATGCCAGGGTGCTATGGTTGCAGACTCCCACTAAGCTAGGGACCTTTTAACTGCCATAGCCATGCCCTGTATAGAATGTCGTCATATCCCAGGGCCATGGGGAGATCTTGGATATCTTTGGCATTTTAAGTTGGTTGACATCTTAATTTTAAATGTGCTTTAGTTTCAGTTTAGAATGTAGGATCCTTGGAGGAAATCTACATGCTCAGGGGTGTGCTTAGCCATTAATGGCTCTAACACACTTCAGAGTCACCCTCTGAGAACTTTGGGCTGCATCTTTCAAAGCAATTAAAAATTCTTTATTTTGGAGGGAGAACTAGGAGAGTTAAACTCAGTCCCTCACACATGCTAGGCAAGTGCTCTACCACTGAGCTGCATTGTCAGTTCCCCTTTTTACTTTAATTTTAAATTTTTTGAGACAAGATCTAAACTGTATAGCCTGCCTCTGGCCTGGAACTTGTGATCCTCCTGCCTCAGTCTCCCAAATTGCTAGGATTACAGGCACACACCATGGCTCTCCTTATTTATAAAGACAACAGTCACTGTGTACTAGGTCCACTCTAATTATCATTTTAACTTAAATCACATTTTTGGGTAGGTCTACAACATATTATTGGAGGGGGATATGGGCATACCTGAGCCCATAAAGAGCCTATTGGGAAAACCTCTGTGACACTAGAACTGAAAACCAGGGGACCTCCTGTCAGGCTACAATATTCATTGTTCTTTCCTTTGTTTTCACACTCCTTTTGATGGGCAAAACGTTTTCAAAAGGATTTCTGCTTCGGTTTCTACTGCCCACCATCAGTTCTGAATGCAAATAAACAATGATCAAGAGGGTTAAGAATCTTGTGTAGGCCTGGCACCTAGGCACACTCCTGTAATTCCAGCGACTTGGGAAGCGGATGCAGGAGGATCTCAGGTTCCAGATCAGAGGTGGCCTGCATAACTTAGTGGAGACCTTGTCTCAAGATGAGTAAAAAATGGGCTAGGGGTGCAGCCCAGTGGTAAAGCACTTGCAAAGTATGAGTGAGATCCTTTGTTCAACCCCCAAGTACTGCACAAAAGTAGAATAAAATAAAAAAGAATTTTGCGTAGTGCATGCTCTGCAAGATCCTATTCCCTTTCCCCAGCTGAATAGACTAAATTCTTGGCTTCCACTCTCCGCTGGTGCAGAAATTTGTCCCAGAGCTAACCTTAAGTCTGTCCTCATACCTCCTGAGTTACAACAGATGCCAACAAGAAGGACACATCTTTCGTTGGTTGTATGGTAACCAAAAACTATAACTCAAAGAAGCATGCCGTGCATAACGCTTAAATATCAACACAAAGATCATGTCTGCCTCTCAGGATGACTTCAAGGAAGAATCTCTTGCTGTGGACAAGAGCAGAGAATGATACCGCCAAGAAAGTAGCTCCCAGACCGCAAACCTTGAAACCTGAATCCATAATCCATTTCCCAGCCACAGGATTATGCTCAGGACAGGGAAAAGCAAAGAACTGCGTGACTGCGCAGAATGCTGAGTGAGACAATCCTTCCTTGACTTCAGACCCATTCCTGTTCAAAACTGTCTGCCATTTAGAAGGCCAAGCTGCGTTGGGATTTTAAAGAAAACGATGTGGGAATGGGGTGAGGAACAGATCAATTACCAGCTGAAGAACAAAACCGAGAAAATGAGGAACAGCAATAAAAGCTGAGAAGTCCAAGCAGTTAACAAACACAAGTTTCATCAAGCAGGTGGGAGGAAAGACAAAGGGCAGTAAAGAACGAAAAGAGTGGCAGTGGATGAGAGAAGCCAGGTGGACATTGATACTCAAGTCACAGGAATCCCCAAAACTACCAGGAGAAAACGGACAAAATACGAGGCATTGTACCTCTGCAGAATCGGAAATTAGATCCAAAAGAGGGGAAGTCATTTTGACCCCAATCGAATTTTTTGCGCCTAGGCAATACCCCATAGGAAAAGGAAGTGCAGGACCACCGCGCCAGTCACACACCGGACTGCGGATGAGCCCCCAGCGTCCCCTAGCGACCGACGCCCAGCCTCACAGGTCCCCCGCGAGTTCCACGTTACCCCTCCCGAACCCTCCACCCCGCCCTCGGCCGCTTGCGGAGGGCGACAGGACGCCCAGAAGGAGGGGAACCACGGAAGCGCCCAGGAGCGCAACCGCGCCCTAGCCGCGGCAAGCTCGCCGACCCACGTCAGCC